>JAJHNS010000052.1:0-80000 GCA_027564155.1 Gymnocypris eckloni scoliostomus
TAGATTGATTCGATTGATCCAGTGGATATTAAAAATACAAATTCAATTTAAGGAGATAGATGATAGGTAGATTTCAATCTAATAACCGGATAAAAATAAAGGTAAAAGAGAATTTAATAAACAGCTGGACACACCTGAAGGATGGACTGTCTGGGAGTGAAGACATCCGTCTGAAAGCATGTTCCATACTGTGATTTTTGCTAAGGTTTCTCAATCCGTAGCAGTTTTTAACACGTGCTATGCACAGTTTCATCCAGGAGAGGCGACTTAAGCCCACTTAATAAAAAGATCCTCACTGGCATATTTTCAGAAACCGGGACCCTTTTATTCGTTTTTTGTCCAAAATTTGGTGTTGGGTAGAGTTGGGAAAATATTTGTTTCTATTCTCCTGTATCTTCATTAATTTATTATTACAAAAGCTTAATAAACAGACGGAGCAATATAAATAAAAATAAATAAAAAAGGTGCTGCTGTTGTTGTATGTTTGTTTTTGTGTATAATTATTTGATATTATTATTTTTAACTCCTTGTTTTTATTGCTGTGATGATTAATTTTACTCCCTATTCCACTTCCTTTCATGTAAAGCACTTTGAATTACCACTGTGTATGAAATGTGCTACATAAATAAACTTGCCTTGTGCCTTGCTTAGTTTTCATAGATGGAGTGTGTTGTTGGATATCCAGGTCAAAGGTCGCAGTGCAGTTCAGTCTAATGTTTAGAATGATTTCAACGATCTATAAGCATTTGTGAGATAATTATATGGAATTATTTAATAACTTATTCTACCTACTTATTTTTCATAGATGGAGTGTGGTTTTAGATATCCATGTCAATGGTCACAGAACAGTTCACCTAAAGCTTCCAGCGTGGTGTGAATTTCTGCTAAATTGTTTGAAGCCTTACAAATTTTTAATAAATGCTAGTCCCATCGTCACCCAGGAAAGGGTGAATTATTAGTCCCTGTTTATTTCCTTGTGTAGATAGATGGATAGATATAGAGTTTTCAATCTTATAACTGTCCAGTGTTTGGGGCCAGGGGTTATCTTGCAGCTAGGTATAGAGGTAAAAACGACTTTCACCCTCATTAGTAACCACCCTCATTAGAATATTGCATCCGATTGGCCAAAGCTTAACTGGGCCTATCTGCTGACTCGTAGCCCCGAATTACACGCGAGTGATATCGTTAGATCCGGGAAGCTGCCCTCTTTCAGGTGTTGGTAGGTTCAGATGAATGGATAGATAAAAAACATAAATGGACAAAGATCAATAAACAGCAGGACACACCTGAAGGATGGACGGTCTACAATTTAACATACTAAAAGAGCAATCCATTTTTTTTTATGTTAAATGTTACATTGTTTAAATGTTTCACTGTCCTTCACTGGCCATTTGTCTGTAGGAATATTTAGTCCTTTAAAAAGCATTCAAATGTAGTACGTTGACTTGTTGTTTTATATATTTTAATACGTACGGGTCAGAATCAGTATGTTGTTTCAATGATGACATGCATACGAGTGTTAGTCTCCACTGTAGGAATCCTTTTTGGGTATAATACGCCACAGTTTACTTCATTTGCCATTTTAATGGACATAAATGGACTATATTGTCCCGTCCGAGAAAACGTGCTATTCACGGTTTCATCCAGGAGAGGACGACTTAGGTCCTCTTAATAAAACAGATCCTCCCTGGCATATTTTCAGAAACCTGGGACCCTTTCGCTTCGCTTTTTTCCTGGTAATGCGAGTCCTTCTTCTGTAGGCGGTTAATCTAATCATCAGGACGTCCTTATTATCGGTGCTTGATTTTGATATCGAGTACACGGATGTGCACCGTGCGTTCATAATATTTATTTATGTTTTATTTGCTTATGCCAATGGGTACAATGTACTTGGGTGATTATTGGTTTTGCTTTGAAACTTATTTTGCACGTAAATTTATATACACTTCATAATTATGTACTGAAGATACCACGTGATCATCAGGGACAAGATGCACACACGTGGGTTAGGAATTAAAAACCTCCAAAGGTCAGACCAGTCTGACCCTGGTTGTGCTCCGGCCTAGATTTGCGCTGCCCGCTTTAGTGTCCGCTTGAATTGAGCCCCTCATCTCAGCGCCCACCAAAACTCATCATCTTTTGTCGGTGTATTTTGGATTTTTCCTGTTTTAGTTTTAAATGAACCAATTAATTAATTAGGGCTATTTTAGTCTAGGGGTAAAAATCTTTTAGGTGTAAGGTTTAAGAGGGGAATTTTCCTTAGGGATAGTGACCTTAGGTTTAGGGTCCTGTGTAGGTCAAGGTTAGATAACCGTACCCATTAGGGTAAAACCGTCAGGTGTCTACAATCCACATGGCCACTCACGGGTAAGTTTAGGTGTCAGTCAGGTGTTATTTCCGAAAAATACAGAGTCGCAATTTTAGATTGATTCGATCGATCCAGTGGATATTAGAAAATACAAACTAAATTTAAGGAGATAGATGATAGGTAGATTTCAATCTAATAACCGGATAAAAATAAAGGTAAAAGAGAATTTAATAAACAGCTGGACACACCTGAAGGATGGACTGTCTGGGAGTGAAGACATCCGTCTGAAAGCATGTTCCATACTGTGATTTTTGCTAAGGTTTCTCAATCCGTAGCAGTTTTTAACACGTGCTATGCACAGTTTCATCCAGGAGAGGGCGACTTAAGCCCACTTAATAAAAAAAGATCCTCACTGGCATATTTTCAGGAACCCAAACCAAATTTTGGACAAAAAAAACCTAATAAAAGGGTCCCTTTGTGTGTGTGTGAGACTCTGTCTGTGTGAGTGAGACTCTGTGTCTGTGTGAGTGAGACTCTGTGTCTGTGTGAGTGAGACTCTGTGTCTGTGTGAGTGAGACTCTGTGTCTGTGTGAGTGAGACTCTGTGTCTGTGTGAGTGAGACTCTGTGTCTGTGTGAGTGAGACTCTGTGTCTGTGTGAGTGAGACTCTGTGTCTGTGTGAGTGAGACTCTGTGTCTGTGTGAGTGAGACTCTGTGTCTGTGTGAGTGAGACTCTGTGTGAGACTCTGCGTGTCTGTGTGAGACTCTGCGTGTCTGTGTGAGACTCTGCGTGTCTGTGTGAGACTCTGCGTGTCTGTGTGAGACTCTGCGTGTCTGTGTGAGACTCTGCGTGTCTGTGTGAGACTCTGCGTGTCTGTGTGAGACTCTGCGTGTCTGTGTGAGACTCTGCGTGTCTGTGTGAGACTCTGTGTCTGTGTGAGACTCTGCGTGTCTGTGTGAGACTCTGCGTGTCTGTGTGAGACTCTGCGTGTCTGTGTGAGACTCTGTGTGTCTGTGTGAGTTGTGTGAGACTCTGTGTCTGTGTGTGTGTCAAAAGACAATCAATTTTAGTCTGTGGGGGGTTAATGGCTGCTAAAATGTTTACAAGACATTTTAACACTCTGAGAGCTCGGTGCCCATCTGCAGGTACCTTTGCATCCTGACACAGTCCGGCCCAGCCATTCTCAGCACCAGCTGTCAATCCTCAATGCCGGGAGGGTCGTCGACGGACGGGCTGTGTTTGGATTAAACCTATTAAACAAGACAGGTCACCTTGTGATCATCAGGGACAAGATGCACACACGTGGATCATGGCATAATTGAAATAAAAAAGGCAAGGCAAATAGAATGTTTAAATCATTAACCTCTTATCACATATCTTGTTGTATAATGGATTATGAGCATGCGCATTGAAACAACAAATTGCACGACTTGCGGGAAAAAGTAATTAATTTCTGCATTCTGAAAATCCTGATTGAGGCTCAACGTGGGAACCATGATACGAAAACAGTGAGGGCACAGGCAGTGTAGCAGTGGTGTCTGCAACTAATTGAATGTTTAAGAAAATACCTTTTTAAGACCAAGTAAATCAAATTTGAGGAACAAATGAGGGAAAAAACAAATATGTTCTTTATAATGTAAATGTCTGGAGAGAAACACGATGAGTTGTATTAACTTCCGAGTTTGAAAATCCAAATTTCAACAGGCATTCATAATTTTAATTCATTTTTACAAAAGCTCCCTGAAAAACTCCTGACACTATAATATGGGAATATATTTTACTGTAGCTTCAGATCATGCTGCAAAAAAATGCTTCTTCCTCAGTATTTTTGTCTTGTTTTCCAGTGCAAATGCCTAAAGATTCTTAAATAAAGATACATTTACTGGAGATACAAAATAACATCAAATACAAAGTATTGTTTGAAGTGATTAAAACAAGAACTAATATCTGCCATAATTGGCAAAATAGTAACCTCAATTTAAAGGGACGTTTCGATTACTCATTGACAGATAGTTGTTATTGTTTTGAGAAATAAAATCATTTAATTTATTACATTTTTCAAGACTTTGTTTATATTTGCATCTGAATTAAACATATCTTGATTGAAAGATGTTTGATATTTGTACTAGAAAACAAGACAAAACACAGAGGAAGAGATTCATTCACTTTTTGCTTTGCATCCATCCTTTTCTGAATTTAAGACTTTCTGCTCTGATTTAAAATGTTCTTAAGGCATTGATTTGTGTAACGGTAAATAAAGACATTTTAAGACTTAAAAACCCTTTTGTGTATGATGTTAATGTGTCCAATATTTACCTGTATCTGACTGAGTATCTGGAAAATATGACAGCAAGGGCACGAGTAGTGGTCTCTACAAGCAAACACAATAGCAATATTACAAAAATATTACAAATAAACACACACACACACTACAATACTGCAGTAATCCTGCTGTTCTTGGCAGACTGAAATTCATTTACAGTTTCATGCAAATATAAAGCCCAATACAGTCAGGAAAATTGTACATTTATTGTTGTGTATGGCTAGATTATGGTTACTACAGTAAAACCATGGTCAGAAAACATTTTTAAACAGCTGAATACATGTCATCTCATTACAACAATGAAAGTAATGGTTATGCTCATTCATAATTTAGCTTGTAATCAACAAATGAGTGTTAATGATGACAAACAATACACAGAAAGGTCAACTACAGCTATGTGCATTCATAATTTGGCATGCAAACAAGCAACCCCACGATGATCAATGGTAAACAAAGCCCAACGGGGCAAGGTTTGGTAACAAAACATAAACTGATGTCGCATAAAGCATCTTACCTTTGATAAATAAGACGAGAATGTGTTGAATTAAAGAACCGAAGCGATCGCTGCCGTGTTTTCTTCTTCTGTGAATTCAAGCAACCCGGAAGTGCGCCACGGGAGAGCTAGCGGCCGAAAGAATATTACATCCGTAGTGGTTTAGCACTACCATTGAGAATGAATGGGAAACGGTTTAGGGCCGTTTAGCGGCGCCGCCGGGTTCGAGACCCGCTCGCACAAGATACAAGATGGAGCGGCGCGGACCCGTGTCGGGGGGTGTTACATACGGAAAGCATTTGTTTTGCACTATATTTACAGTCCAGTTTAAACTGTTATGAATATTCCAAATAAAACAAGGAAACACCAACAAACACAAGCAAATAAAGGTGTGAAACAAAAACACAAGCCTTACCTCTTCTCAGCTCGTGCAGCCATTGCAAGAGGGTTCAAATGCTGTTAGTCGCCGGGTCAGATGTGAAGATTGTTTATATATTATATTATATATTTAATATGATATGTTTTAAGACTCAGATTCAACATTTATAGATTAGAGGACAATGGGATACTGGACCACGACGTGTCTATAACTGGCCAGAGCTGCTTATTTATGTTATGAAGTGTTTTAATTTGCTTAACACAAGCTTTTGAGAAAACAAGTTTAATATTAGAAGTTTAATAACAGTTTTAAAGGCATTCCATGTTCCCAATTTGTCACCTATATATATATATATATATATATATATACAATTATTTTATATCTTTATTAATTTCAATTTTAAAATTCTGACTTTATTACATGGTTATTAATATTATTGCTATCAGAAATCTGACATTTTTAAAATAAATTATTTAAAATAATATAAGATTTCCACATATGAACATACTTTATATGTTACTTGATATGTATATGTTAAACTTATTTAATAATATATTATTTTTTATGCTGAATTAACTCCACTTTAACACTTTATGGGAGTTAGGTTAAGTGATTTGTGTTCAATTTAACTGAAACGAATAAAAATTAGAAACGCAGAACACAACACTGGCTTTGCCTGAACGTCGGTGTCTCAAGTTGTCCAGAAGAGGGCAGCATATCCTTTTTTTTAAACGTGAAGCCCCCCTCCCGGCTCCATTCTCTGTTATCTTCTAAAGTTTATTGTAATTGCAGATGATTAAATGAGGGGCACCGTGTCTGTCCGACCATCTTTATAGAAAGACAGGGTGCCAAACAACACCACTGTCCTTCAGTCTAACATGACATGCACTAGTGTTTTGCTGTGGGGGGAGAACATTATAGTGTCTCTCATATGAACTCAACACTACTGCTAGATGAAGCCCTTATAAGGACATGTTTGCATGATGTTACAAGTTGTGCCTGTACATATATATTCACGTCTTTGATTACATTAACTTTTATAGTTAAATGCAAATGGCTCATTCGTGTTACTCACGACGGACTTTTGCACATCACCAGAGATCAAACGCACTTTTAAAAGTACTATTCATGTAATCATTATATGATTGTAACATTTGACAATCGATTTTGATCTAGCTCGGGTAAATAAATCTATCAATTTACCAATCGTACTGTTTAACACTGTACAGCGTCTTTTAATGCAGTCTAGCGATAACATGAACATTTGTTATGTAATATGCTGTTTAAATTGACCTATATGGATGATCTTTATTATTATTAATTTATTTTTCTCTTTAGTCTTGTTACTTTGTCAGCATAATGTTTTTGCATCTAATGATTTCCTCCCATATGTATTTTAGATGAAGCTCACTTTGAAGTTGCGTTTGACCACAAAATGTGGTCAATTACCTACACACACAAACAATTATAATGTTCTATTCTGTGTTTTCTATCAGGACAAGAAAACAATGAGTAGCTCTGAAGATGAAGTTGACTCGCTTTTGAAGAGTCGATGGTTGGTCGAATAAATTCCTTGGAAAAATTCGCAACCGAGGAATTTTCAAAGTTGAAAAAACGAAACCAAAACCTCCAAGATACGTTAAATGAAAGGATGACCAGTGACATGGCTGCGGTTAAGGCTGAGCTCAGTGCCTTAAAAACACATGTCGCTGACCAAGATAGACAGCTACAGGAACTAAAGAAGGAGCTGGAAGACAAGACAAGCGGCGCACCTACCCACACTGAAGTCCAGGAGAAGAGACCGGCTTCTTCACCGGATTGGACTCCGGAACAGAAGAAGAGCCGTTCTGAAGAAGGCCTTGACAAGATCCTGGAGCCTTTTTGGCCAGAGAGACCTGATGCCCGCGAGAGGCTGTCTGAAAGGCAGCAGGCCTTCTTCCTTTACATGATGGACCAGCTGAAAGTTAAAGGTGAGAGGGCTTTAAGTCTCTTCACTGTTTGACACGAAAACGTTCTCTCAACAGAAGTCATGTCACATGATACTAACAATAGCAATGTTCTGATATTTCTGTCAGATCGGAGAAACCTGGAGCTGAATGCAGCGACGGTGCAGAGTGAAGGCGTTTCCAGGGGCGTCTGGGACGAGGACTGGTCTCCTGAAAGAATACAAACTAGTTTCACAAAGTACCTGGAAAAAAAAATCCTCCGCCATGTTACAGAAATGCAGAGGCAACATTTCCAGAAGAAAGAACTTGACAGGCTCAGAAAAATGGTTGATTGATAATTGGGCCTGTTCAGTTGCCTTAATTTTGTATTTTTTTATTTCATAAAAACATTTAAGAATTTTTTTGTTTTGTTTTTGTTAATGGTGTTTTAATTTTTGTAATGTTTTAATACATATTATAGCATGCTTTTGATGCACACTGTATCTTGCCATTTTGTATTTGCATTGCACAACACACTTCAATGTAAATATTTCTATACCTTTGACATTTTTCTTGTTTCTTCCACTTTGTTTTGGTTGTTTTTTTCTTTTAAATATTAAACAGTTTGTGTAACAATCTTTGTGTGTGTGTGTGTGTGTGTGTGTGTGTGTGTGTGTGTGTGTGTGTGTCTGTCTGTCCAGCAGAGGGCAGCATATCCTTTTTTTGTTATCTTCTAAAGTTTATTATAGTTGCAGATGATTAAATGAGGGGCACCGTGTCTGTCCGACCATCTTTATAGAAAGACAGGGTGCCAAACAACACCACCGTGTTCAGTCTAACATGACATGCACTAGTGTTTTGCTGTGAGGGGAGAACATTGTAGTGTCTCGGATGAACTCAACACTTTTAGATGAAGACATTACAAAGCCATTAGCGCAGGGTACTCGTCACCATCCCCCCCACTGTGTCCTGTGACGTCTTGCTGCCGATCAAACCTGTAGTGTTCAAACTTTAGTGACAGGATTCAGTCGATCGTCTGCTCAAGGTAACAGATTAATCTTTCATTTTTCAAGTTGTGCCCGTACATATGCGATCAGATGCATGTTTTGGTCTGTAGTATTCCATTTATAAATCAACAGTTTACAAATACCATGGCAACTATGAACGTGTGTTCGTGTTTATATATATGTACATATATATATATATATATATATATATATGTGTGTGTGTGTGTGTGTATATTATTTTCCATTTATAAATTAACAGTTTTACCACAAATAACACATAGTTAAACTAACGTTACAGTTGTAGCACAGGAGTTGGAAATCTGGACGCCAGCAAACACACACCAAACGGGTAAAGTTAACCAACGCACATTTTAAGGTAATCAATCCTCATAATCACATAGCATGTTAGATGCAATAAATGATATTAATAATACTGTCTATGTATACAGCAAACCATTCGCGCAACCGCTGCGCGTGCGAGGCGTTTTGGATCAATGGAACCGTGCTTTCTCATAGGTCAAGTCCGTTTAGCTTTTGTGTTTCTTTGCAATAAATGAATTGCACCTATAAATTATGTTCACTTTAATTTGTTATACACATTTCTTAACATTACAATGATGGTGTTGTGTTAACAACATTCACACACATACAGTACATACAGTGATGTTCGATAGGCCGCAATGAAAATGTGCTATTCTAAGTTTAATTTAAACATTAAAATGAACAAACTTGGAGGATTTTCAAGAAACAACTTAACCTATGGAAAAAAGTCATATTTAAGATATTTCAATATTAGAATGAATGACAAAATACTGATTATTCATCTGAACATTTAAATATATGATATATGTTAAGATTCTCTCTCTCTCTCTCTCTCACACACACACACACACACACACACACAATTTAATAATTTATTTAAGTCCACTTAAAATAAATACTCTACAGGGACATAAATATTACAGATGCAGTTAAATACACCTACAAAAAAAAAAAAATCCTGAACCAGTGGCATACAAAAGATATTCACAATATTAAGCATATCACTCAGTTGTTATGGGTATAAATAACAGCGTCTCCTCCATATATGACGGCTGCCTATGATAGAAGACAGAGAACAGTACTTTGCTAACCATTTAGCCCTCTTTTTGGGCATCCCAAGTTGTTGAAGGCCTCTTACAACCAGCCTATGTGTGTGTCCTAAACTGCCAAATATGAAAACAAGTAATCTGCCCCGATAACCTATCTCTGAAATAACATTTAGGAGTGGTTGATATTTAATGACTTTGGTCAAAAAAGCTTCTTCCATACTAGAATCAAAGGTGCATGCTATCTCCAGAACAAACACCTCTCTACACTCCTCATTAATCACAACAACATCAGGTGTATTAGCAGATAGATCAGAAAACATGTCAGAGTTATCACTGAGACACTGAAACATAGAGGGTTTTACACAGGCATGCGTGTATACTCTTACTGACGGTGAGACATGATTTGATATGTCCTTCACTATCAGGTCCACTATTCTGTCGTGGCGTGCTATGTACATTCCCTTGTAAGCATGGCAGCCATTCAAGATATGTGGCAATGTTTCTGTGATCTGTTCTGTAGTATGATGCAAACAATGAGGGACCTGAGTTGTAGGAAACCAGATAGAAAGGTTGAGTCTAGTAGGGAGAACTTGTAGTCTAGCTTTTACTGTGAAAATAACAATGTCCTCACTGAGTGCAGTATTCTTCAGAAATGAATGTGAAACACAGTGATCAGCAGAGAAAAGACATGCAAGTTTTCCCTGAAGTTTCAGTCCAGTCCAGTGTTGTTTTTGTTGGTATTGATGTAGATCGAAGAGAGTTCGCCGGGCTCCTGCAGATGTTAGCGGGTGGCTATCACCACCGTATGTGACTGTTGCTCTGACATAGGTCAGGGGGTCTGAGATGATATCCTCCGAGACTCTCACACTCTCAGAGTCAGACCTCACCCACTCCAGTGATACTCCAGTTCGAACGCAGAGGTCATTCAGATCCGGCCAATCTGACCAGACACCAAAGCCAGCTGAATGAGTTTCCCGCTGGGTTTCCTTTTGAAGCCAAGGAACTGGGGCTCTGTCTCCTGCCCAGCGGCACCTATGCCTCCTTAGATCCAAGAACAGGGAGGATCGAGCCAACTCCCTAACCTCTTTATCATCATTATTCAGCATGTTCAGAAGATGGGAAATCCGCATGCTGGTATAAATCCATGTCACGTTTGGTACCCCCAACCCTCCTTCCCACTGGGGATGAAAAATAACATCACGAGTGCTGTGTGTATTGAGTCCAAACCACTTTCGCACTAAGCTCACTGTTTTGTTATCCATTTCGCTCAGCACTTTCTGTTGGATGTGAACGTTGGAGAACAGATGTTGTACTTTAGACAGTGCCACCTGTCTAATAGCCTCCAGCTTCATAGTCAGTGGCAGTGGACATTTGTCAATCAAGTCCAGCTTAGATGTGTAAGAAAGGACCCGGCTGGAACGATCCAATGACGGCAGTCATTCCGCGGGTGAAGGGCTTTGCGTGTTACGATCTTTCCTTTTCACGACACAACAAGAACATTAAAATGGAACACTTCTTCTTATATATTTTATCTCGTTATTTCATCTGACTCCATAAAATGAAAAGGGTTTTAATGATGTCTGTGCATCATTAAAACAGGAACGAATGATTGATTATTCTTATCAGCTCTTTTTCAATACTTTACCCGTCCAGACATAGGGAAGCTATATCGCTCAGAGGTCCTGTTTTCCACAGATCTCACGGACACAATCTCGTCCAGGCCCGGTCATCAGTCAGAGGTAAATTATGGTTACGTATCTGAGATTTGCCGTAAATTCACGCGTACACAATCAGAGATATCAATAACCCTCATGGGGCACCCTCAGAACTCGAACTCAATCGTTTACTTCAGTAAAGGGTTTTGGCCACTATCAGATATGTTAGCAGATCAATATACTACACTCGTAATAGCTTTGGATTGGCCAAATCTTTGTTTAAAGTAACATTAAATCAAAAGTCAGAGGTGTGGACGTAGCCGAATTCAGTTAGATCAGACGGCGTTCGCCGTCCCTGAACGGAATTAGCCCGTCCCTACACCCAAGCACACTTAAAAGATGCCGGATATTAGCCGTCGCTAAAACTGACGCAGGCTTGCGGAAATATACGAATCCACTAATCTGGTAGAGAGAAAGCACTCTTCAGAGGCAGTTAGAATAGAATCAAACGTTACAATTTATTGACCAGGTAATCAAAACAATAATTCAAAGCTCCAATGTTACAAGAATAGAATCAACGGTTAACCATAACATAACAATAATTCAGGAATTGAAGAACTTGTAGAAATTACTACCTGGCAATGAAAAACTACACACAAGTGACATGTGCGGGTAATCAGTTTACTGACTCCCAGAATTTTCTGTCTCTTTCCCTTATATACCCAGATAATTCAATAGACCCACCAAAGTGGTATCTTGTCATTATAATTAGTCTTTAGAATTGGCAACAAAAAGGCTTCTGGAGATCCTGTGGCCGGGATTACTTATTTACATACAGGAGGTGTTTTGAGTAGGAAATCAGGGGAGGGCACACCTTTTGTTGTGCACTATATTTCCTCATACTTTAGAACTTCTTTTAGCTTTTCGTTATGATTGGGAGAATGAGACCATTTTACCAGGCGCACTGAGACATTTCAAAAGATATCAAACATGTATGGTTACTTATTTGTACATATTACATTGCATGGATTTTTCAGTGAATTCTCAGTGGTGAGGGGAGGGGGAAATGATGAGACCGTCAGTACAGGGTGTGGATCCCCCAGTGTGCTGCACCCCTGGATGTTACTGTTACATATGCAAGAGACAGCTTTGTGGATTCCCCCAGTGTGCTGCGTCCTGGATGACATATGCAAGAGACAGCTTTGTGGATTCCCAGGGGGGCCTTTTGTCCTCTAGAGGGGGGGGCCCAGGCACATTGGCACAGACACATTGGCACCAGTCTTACAGTTTCCTCCCTTTGGCACTGTTTGGGCCACTCACAGGCTTCCTGCAGTGTCACGTCGTTGTAAGGTGGTACTCTGTTTGGAGGATGACGCCTGTACCAGGTCCATCGTGTCGATCAAGGCTTGTGTTCCGTGTTCATAAAAGGTGTCGTCCCCACCATGGGGAGACCTCTGCGTCCTTTGGCATCCATCCGAGGATGTCGATCTGGCCCATAGAAAATCCTCTGTCACTTCCAAGCAAAATGAGTGATCAGCAGGACAGGTCAGTCCTCCATATGTGAACGAATTCATCTCACTGATGACACACCACTGTGTATGAGACACCTGAATAGCATTTGAATGGCCATGCAAAGATTCAACACTTATGAGTTTGCTATCATTGGGAGAGAAAGGTTGTAATGTGTTACATGTACAGACAATATAATTGTGAGTTTCATGACAAGTGCGACTGGTAAATAAGGTCTCAGTACCCTTCAACGTAGGTGATCCCATTTAATTACCTGATCTTTAACTACCGTGCCAATGGATCGAATATTAGTGGAATTTGGATAAACTTGATCTGGGTGGATTAAAGGAAAAGTGGCAAAAAATCCAATACAATCAATACATTCGTTTTCAGTATACATCACAATTGTGGATATTAATTCTGAATACTTTACATTTTTCCTGAAGAGAACCATCTATGTAAATCTAAAACCTCAATTAAATCGTTCAAAACATGTCTCGGGGTCTTGTGAAGACGAAGCTAAAATTTCCTGTCTTGTTGCAGTGAATAAATCTTGTGCATATGATCTGCAGGCTAAGTCACGTTCGATGGTACGGGTCTGATTGAACAATGTGTGGCTGATCGTTAGAAGCGCCCGCGCCGGAACGAACCGCTTTGATAATATTATCATTGCTATTGGTGATGTGTTGGAAACCAGTGGCCATCTGATCTGTCAACCATGTGGAGAATTGAGATTGTTTGGTTATTTTATAAGTGTTGGCTGCTGAATTAATTGATCCGAACAGGCCGGCTATACTGCTGAGCAGGTCTCGTTTTGAGCGAGCAGGTGGAATTTGGGCGGCAAGTCTGTCTTTGTAATCAGAAATTAAATCATCGATTCGTGACTGTAGCCATGCATATGACTCATCATTAGTATTACAATGTTTTGTATAGGCAGAGAGTATATTGAAATGTTATAAGTTACATGTGTCATTACCAAATTTACATCATGTAATAAAGTCTTGTTGATGTTTCCTCTAATCAGTCCACCAGGAGGAATTGAGTGCAATTCTGGACACTTTTGGGTTTAGTGTATCCACAGGTGGTCAAATTAAAACAGTACTTAACAGTCCATGAACAGTTGTGTGGATTGGTGAAATTGTCTATGCTATATGCAACATTCCCGACACAATACATTCCTTCCTTTCGGTTGGTCCAGACAAAAGTTTTCGGTTTTGGCTCGTTAGGTGTGTACTGACGTGAGATCGACATTAGTTCGGTGAATCTCATATGTGTGTCATTATGTGTTTCTGTATGTGTGCACCTATATGTTGCAGGTTCCAAATTTTTAACATAGTAGCACAATTTTGGGTCTATGCCATTGTTTTTGTTTTCGTAGTGTGTACATGTTACCTATTGTGTCACCTGGATCTATTTTAAGTTGATACCAGGCGGTGAGGTTGTGCATGAATTTTGGTGCTCTAGTGTGTCCTGACATGTTTCTTGTAGGTGGGTGGGTGTTACCTGAACTACAACAAATTTGTGGTGTGCAATTTGGATCCGGTGCTAATCCGGGAGGCCACGTAATTGTCTCTTTGGTGCGACTGTGATTTTTTGTGTGGATGGCCCTTGAGTATTTCCACACCCACCTCTCACATTTCAGGTTGTGTGTGAGTGAAACTTTGGCCCAGTCTGATGCACGTGGGCCCAGACACTTTCCTTTCATCTGGTCTCCATGGGATCGCTGCAGTCGACCTGGGAGGCAAGAGGAGAAGACAGTGACATTTATTTATTATATTTTTGTACTTTTGAGGCAAGAGGAGAAGACAGTGACATTTATTTATTGTATTTTTGTACTTTTGAATGATTTGCACTGAGACATGTGGTACCATCGCAGTTTCCCTTTTACAGTTGTGGCCACACAGCTGTTGCATATAGCTTTAACTTCATATGGGCCATGCCATCGGGGTGTGAATGCACCTTGCTTCACAAAAACGCGTACCATTACCATGTCTCCTTCTGAGAATTTCACCTCAGAGGTTGGGTTGAATTGTGTATCATTCGTTAAGTCTGGTTGCTGTTGTTTCAGGGCAGCTTTTATTGTGTGGTTGGCACGTTCCACCATGCCTGAGCTTATGCGATATGGTATGTGAAACCTTTGTTTGATGTTCAGCATCTGGCATATTTGTTTCATCACCTGACCTGTGAAGTGTGTGCCCTGGTCAGATTCAATTTGGATTGGTGCTCCCCAGAGTGGGAGGATTTGGTTCGCTACTACTCGTGCCACTGTGTTTGCACTGTTATTGCGGGTGGGGATTGCTTCGACCCATTTGGAAAATTTGTCAATTATCACAAGGCAATAACGATACCCCTCTTTGGCACTAGGTAGTGGGCCTATGAAATCCAATTGGAGTAACTCCCAAGGTCCCTTGGGTGGCTCTGGTCTACACAGTTTTGTACGGCCAGGCTTGCCTTGGTTAATGGTGGCACATACGATGCATGTGTCACACCATCTTTGAATGTCTGATGCCATTTGTGGCCACCAGGAGTTTTTTTGGATCAGCTGTTGTGTTTTTGGAGCTGATACGTGTGCATAGTCGTGGTACAACTTTATCACTGGTTTCTGGAGGGCTTCTGGAACAATGCATTTATCGTCTCTTAAAATCATGCCTTCAGTGACCTTGACTAGTTGGTCCTGCTGCAGGTGCGGTGTCAGCTCTCCATCAGAACTCCACAGTTCTTGTTGGTACTGTTTCAAGTCAATAGGAATAGTTTGAATCGCACTCACGGCAGGAACAACCAGTCTGTCAGGCTTCCATTCATTTCCCTTTTGTGCTGCTAATTTGGCTAATTGATCTGCGATGTTGTTGTCTTTCTCGTTTTTATCTGGATTTTTGATGATGTGCGCACGCACTTTAACGACGGAGAGTGAGGAATCGCGTGCTCTAATCTCCTGTTTGTTTTCCATCTGTTGAATAGGATCTGGGGTGGATATGGACATACCGCCGTTATTTTTTTGGTAGGCACTTATTTACTGTTTTTCTGTTTTCAGCTCAATTTGCTTTTCAAAACAGTGAATTCCAAAGCCATACTTTTGCATTATGTCCATTCCCAGCACAGTCCCTTCACTGTTGTTAGGTAAATACCAGAGGATTCTTCCAATACTGTCACGCCTAAATCAAGTTGAACTGGCTGTGTTTTTGTCGCAATCATTATCGATCGCCGATGCCTTGGATCGGAATCGTTTCGCTTGGTTAAAGGTAGTGGAATGTCTGTACAGGAGCACGCTACCGAATCAATAAGTATGTTGGCTAACTGGCCTCCTAAATTAGCCCTTATTTTTATTCGGTTTCCACTCTTAATTATGCTCCCTATGGCAATGGAGGCCACGTATCCCTATTGGTGATGGTAATTTTCAGTCGTTACGCGTTGTGGGCGCGCCATTTTGGCCGTTTTGTTTTTAAACTCATTCATGAAGTTTACGAATTGTTTCAACAGTTCAGAGTCGCCGCTAGAGGGCGTGCTTTGGTAATGCTTCGCTTGTTCTTTTAAATCTTTTTCTTTTTGACAATCTCGCATTACATGGTTAGTTTTTCTGCAATAATGGCATATCATTTTATTTGGAGACCTTTGGTTAAATTTATCTGTGCTGTTCCTTCTGTTAACCACTGTGCGGACGCAACGCTGCGGGTTTTAATCGCCATCTGTTTTCTATTCTTGAACCCCAGTCTACTATTGCTCTGAACGTGTTTTCGGCTGGGTCGACGCCATTTGATAACGCTTTTGAACGGGATGCCGGCATTGTTTTTAACAAGCTGCAGTACGCGTCATGGTTGCGGTCTGCATTTTCAAGGCCTGAGTGCTCTCTGTATGTTACCCATAACCGCTCAGCGACGTTTCAAATGACTCATTACCTGCTTGTTTGATTTCTAATATTTTGCTCCAGTCTGCATGTGACGGTCCCCTCATGTCTAATAATGCCTGTTTTAGACGTTCATAAATCCTTCGTCGGTTTCGTCATTTACTCTGTTCATTATGTTGCCGGATTTCATTTCTGTGTTTAGTTTCGGTCTGAGCTCCTCAGGGATAGTGAGGAGGGCTACTTGCCATACGTCTCTAATCTCTAGTTTGTAGACATTAGCCTGTAGCATCAATGCTTCCCAGTAGGGTTGAAAAGGCCCTTTTCTCGGCATAATTCCTACGACTTGTTTATGCCTAGAGCATTCTTCGCATGTTAACGGGCGGCTGATTGTTGTGATATCATCATCCGCATTTTTCATGGTTTTTAACACTGCGATTTTAACTGCCTTTTTTGGCGAGTCGTTTGATTTGGTTCGGGTCTTTATTGGGCTTCGCAGGCTCTGTTTTTCTGGCCACAGACTCACGAGAGCTCGGTTACGAGTTTCTCTGCGTGGCCTATTGTTACACGCTAACGCAGTGTCCTCATCTTCGCTTTCAGTTTGCGCCTCTAACTCGGTTTCATCCAGTGCTGCTTGTTTAACTGCGGCAACTGGAAAACCTGTTTTCGCAACAATCTTCGGCGCAGATATGTAATTACTATATGTAATTAGTTTCCCTTGAACTTGATCAATTTTTGTAGCCATTTCTTCGCTGTTCAGCCCAATGTTGCTCGTATGCAAACATTTCGACTTGCTTTCTTAACTTTTGTAATTCGTCAGATCGCACTCGTTCGATTTCTTTGATATTTGTTATTGTTTTTCGTTCTCGGTCATGGTCGCGAGGTCGTTACGACGAAGCAAATAAACAATTGCAGCGGGAATTTTCTTGTATTTTGATTTCGATTTTAGTCTCGCACCCTCGGCAGAATACCAGGATGTTATTTCGTTGTTGTTCCACTTCAAATTGAATCCCTTGTCGCTAACCGAACAAGGATTTTTGTAATTGTATTCCTAAAACTTCCATTATCTCCTGATCTCCTTTGCTGCTGTGGTTTCCCTGAAAAGACATGTTGTTTCTCGTCTAATTCTTAATACCACCGGGTTTTTCGGTTCCGGTCTCAAAAATTGGGTATACCGACCCGTTCTACAAAATGTGTCTATATGGTGTAAACAATATTTCCTCTCAACTTCTAAGAGGCAAAGAAAATATACTTACCACAGCAGTTGGATATGGATGAGAAGGAGTTCAAACCTCATGTCCCAAAGAGAATTCAAGTTGAATGTCAGCTGTCGCAGCTGGAATGACGATTAGTCTCTGCGAGAATCACGCTCGCCTTTGCGAGATCACGCCTCGGGTCACCACTGAAAGGACCCGGCTGGAACGATCCAATGACAGTCATTCCGCTGGTGAAGGGCTTTGCGTGACGATCTTTCCTTTTCACGACACAACAAGAACATTAAATGGAACACTTCTTCTTATATATTTTATCTCGTTATTTCATCTGACTCCATAAAATGAAAGGGTTTTAATGATGTCTGTGCATCATTAAAACAGGAACGAATGATTGATTATTCTTATCAGCTCTTTTCAATACTTTACCCGTCCAGACATAGGGAAGCTATATCGCTCAGAGGTCCTGTTTTCCACAGATCTCACGGACACAATCTCGCCAGGCCCGGTCATCAGTCAGAGGTAAATTATGGTTACGTATCTGAGATTTGCCGTAAATTCACGCATACACAATCAGAGATATCAATAACCCTCATGGGCACCCTCAGAACTCGAACTCAATCGTTTACTTCAGTAAAGGGTTTTGGCCACTATCAGATATGTTAGCAGATCAATATACTACACTCGTAATAGCTTTGGATTGGCCAAATCTTTGTTTAAAGTAACATTAAATCAAAGTCAGAGGTGGACCAATTCAGTTAGATCAGACGGCGTTCCCTGAACGAATTAGCCCGTCCCCACAATAAAAGATAAAGATGCCGGTCCGTCGCTAAAACTGGGTCCTTACGAATCCACTAATCTGGTAGAGAGAAAGCACTCTTCAGAGGCAGTTAGAATAGAATCAAACGTTACAATTTATTGACCAGGTAATCAAAACAATAATTCAAAGCTCCAATGTTACAAGAATAGAATCAACGGTTAACCATAACATAACAATAATTCAGGAATTGAAGAACTTGTAGAAATTACTACCTGGCAATGAAAAACTACACACAAGTGACATGTGCGGGTAATCAGTTTACTGACTCCCAGAATTTTCTGTCTCTTTCCCTTATATACCCAGATAATTCAATAGACCCACCAAAGTGGTATCTTGTCATTATAATTAGTCTTTAGAATTGGCAACAAAAAGGCTTCTGGAGATCCTGTGGCCGGGATTACTTATTTACATACAGGAGGTGTTTTGAGTAGGAAATCAGGGGGAGGGCACACCTTTAAGTTGTGCACTATATTTCCTCATACTTTAGAACTTCTTTTAGCTTTTCGTTATGATTGGGAGAATGAGACCATTTTACCAGGCGCACTGAGACATTTCAAAAGATATCAAACATGTATGGTTACTTATTTGTACATATTACATTGCATGGATTTTTCAGTGAATTCTCAGTGGTGAGGGGAGGGGGAAATGATGAGACCATCAGTACAGGGTGTGGATCCCCCAGTGTGCTGCACCCCTGGATGTTACTGTTACATATGCAAGAGACAGCTTTGTGGATTCCCCCAGTGTGCTGCGTCCTGGATGACATATGCAAGAGACAGCTTTGTGGATTCCCAGGGGGGCCTTTTGTCCTCTAGAGGGGGGGGCCCAGGCACATTGGCACAGACACATTGGCACCAGTCTTACAGATGTAAACTCTGACAAGATGATGTTTACTTGCTCCTTCCATTCTCCTGCTATATTAATTTTATGTCCAAGATATGCATATGTCTCATGAAGAGAATATACCCGTATAGGTTTTGTTGCTACTGTAAACACTGGACATTTATCAGATTTTGAATGGTACCACCTGTTCCCTCCACTCCTCCTCTCGTACAGAACAGCACATTTAGTGTCCTTAATCTCCAGACCTGACCATTCCAGAAAAGCATCGGTTCTGGCCAGCATGTTCTTAACTACACACTCTTCTCTGGAGACCATCAGGACATCATCTGCATAGCCTTGTACTGGAATAGGAGATATCACGCCAGGGGGGGCACATTGACACATCCACTTTAACCATTGGTTAATGGCAATTATGAAATTAATTGCACTCCATGGGCAGCCAGTTTTAATGCCAATCTGAAGTGATGTTGGGTGAGTGAGCTGTTCTCCACAGATTACTTCAATAAAGGAGCCTCTATATACATCTTTCACTATGTCTATGAACAGCTGAGGTAGCTGTATTTCCTCTAATGATCTGATCATGACATCGTGAGATAAAGTTCCAAACGCATCTCTAAAGTCCAGGAAGACTGAATACAGTCTACATGACTCATGCTTAAAGTCATCTATCCCTGTTTTAAGGCAGAATACA
Organism: Gymnocypris eckloni scoliostomus; assembly: GCA_027564155.1. Lineage (NCBI taxonomy): Eukaryota > Metazoa > Chordata > Actinopteri > Cypriniformes > Cyprinidae > Gymnocypris > Gymnocypris eckloni. Next base: position 20,094 of record JAJHNS010000052.1, read on the forward strand.
TGTTCATTCATACCTTGCCTATTGATGTAGGCCTTCTGTTTGGTGAATAAGATATCAGCCTCCACCAACCACGGAAGAACTCTGGCCAGTATGCATTTCATGAACACCTTATAGATGGTAGGAAGGAGGGAAATATCCCTCCATGTCGATGGATCATCAGGGATGTTGTCTTTTTTTGGAATACGATGAATTAATGCTCCTTTCCACGAGTCTGGTATTCTCTTATTTTCCAAACAGACATTAAAGACAGTTGTTAAAATCATATGTGACTGCATATTTTTAAAAGTCTCATATGTCACGCCATCTTTACCACTTGCTTTGTTATTAGGGAGGTTCTTTAAAACAGTCTCTACCTCCTGCTGCGTGAAATGCGTTGTTTTAGGGAAAAAAGTTGGCTTCGGTGGCGGCACATTTAAACACCAGGGTGGAGATGGAAGATCCTCATTAGACCTCTGATTTAAACATTTACTATCGTAATAAGTTTGTATTGCTGTAATGTCACTAGGACAGGGAGGAGGGTCGGGATACTCGCTGTTATTTAAGATGACTTGGATCGCTTTAGATCTTCTATACTGCCACAGATATGCGAGTTTGTTTCTGCTCACCTTTCTGTTTCGCTGGCTGCGAGTCGCTCCTGTCCGCAGAGAGGGCAGAACGGTTTCCCGCAGATAACACAGCTGCTCGCGGATCCAGTCAGATACTGAAGCCGATGTTACATCTTCAGGATATGATTGTGTCGCCGGGAACTTCTTTAGAACTCTCGCCGCATACTTCAGGAACTGTAATCCAAAAGGCCTACTGTTGTGGCTTTCCGCTGTAAAAACTCCATTTTTAAAGAATATCCCGTTTAGCAGTGCAGCTAACTTTATCCACTTTCCTGGATCACCGGAGGAAACAACATGCTTATCGCGCTGGCGTTTGGTGTTCAGACGATCTCTATAGATTTGTTCATGAGACTGAAAAGCCACCCATTGATCCTCAGACAGTAACATACTGTTGGAAAATCGTAAGCTCTTCTCCCGGTAGATGGAATCCATGGGAGGAATCACGAGGTAACAGCGGCTGTTGGTAAATTCTCCCGGTGAGTAATGCTTGTTTGTATGCAAGTTTGATTGTTACGATCAAACACATAGTCCACAATAGTTGCCAAAGCATATTATCTGCATCTATTGCATTAACGCTGGCAATTACAACGGGTGTGGTTGTGTAGTTTTACCAAAAAACATTTTGGCGTTCACCAGCGAGTGGCCTGCAACCTTCCGCCATCAGGGCAGCACACACACACACACACACACACACACACACACACACACACACAAACCAATGTTTCTCAATTTGTGCTGACCATATTTTTATGTTTGTACACCTCCTACTTTCAAAATTGTCTGTTGCCCATAGTTGCAGACAAACACAGCTGGAGATAACAGACACCACTGTGGACAGAAATCATGGAGAAGACAACATGTACGTGTTGACATCAATACTGTAAAAGTCATTGTAGCATACGGTGTATTGAGTCATGTGATTGAAAATGAACCTAGATGTGTTTTAGATGTGTGCAGGAATCCTCCAAGGCTGGTCCACTGCTTAATTTGTCATAAGCCCCAGACCAAAATTGAACACCATTTAAAGAATAGCTGCTTACGGGATGCGGATGATGGCTGTATCCAGGAAGAAGTCTCGAGGGCCAAGGTGTCACAAGAGAAGTGGACAAGAGAGGGGAGGATTGTACATCTTTCTGAAGTCAAGAAATTGGTCAGGGAGGACCCATCTTGTGACTCCTTGGCAGATTACTTCCGGGCAAAGGGATTCCTCATCAAAGAGGAGCATGACAGGTAGGGAGGTCTGTGAATGGAGAGGGAACTAGGCACTGTCAGTCATTTCTGATGGGTGCAATGCACTGCAAAAGTGTGTGTTAGTCATACCACAGTAACGGGTCCCTTCGTTTCCCAGTGCTGCCATCCAGGAGTCTGAAATTCTGGCTTTCACAGAGGGGGACATGGGAGAGGTGGCCAACCGCCTCAGCCAAATTAAAGGGTCCCTTCCAAGACCAAGACGGACTTCGAGCTTTTGCCTCGCCACAATGATGTGGGTCCATCGCCTGGGTCCCACGAGCATTAAAGAGATCAGGTGAGCTCACCACGGACATATTTTAGACGTGTTCAAACACAGATACATTAGGTCTTGTGAGGTGGAGGAAAGAGTTTGCATTACATCGAACCTTACCATTTTTGTCTGAATGTTCCCACAGGTCCAGGAATGGAACGACAGAGTGACAGAGGAGATGGAGTCATTTTAAAGCTGTCAAAAGGAAGCGTAAAGTTGAACAGAAAAGAAGAACACGTAAGACGTTCCTCTACACACCAAACTATTAGTTCATTTGCAGTCTTTGTCACAGCTAACACTTGTAAAATATGCACAAAATATTTGCTGTAGTGGTTGGACTGCTACTTCAAGTACATCCGACCAGAATATTTAAAGGCTCAACCTGTGGAGGGAGACGACCGGGACCGGTTCTTCCTGGGAGCTTCAGGACTTCCTCTTCGTAACCCAACAGCCGATGTGCAACGACTACGAGAAAAGCAAGTATTCTAGTCAGTGGTTCACACGGTTGAGTTTTATGACCGTCCATGACAGACATCTTACCTTAATTCCTCCCTCCAACGCATGCCAACAGGTATGTCAAGAGGCTGCAGGAGGGACCTGTGCCACCACCAGAGCCACAGGCAGGAATGGGGGTCAATCCACCCTGGTCAACTGCTGAGGAGGAGGCATCACAGATGCTGGAGAGGTACAGAATGACTTCACCTCATTAAGGTGACCCTCATAAGTAGGGTTGGTAATTGTAAGAAATGATCTACTTGTCATTCAGATTCCTTATTCAGCCTAACATTTTCAGATGTATTCATACATGTTTTTATTTTTAAATAGATGGGAAAGTGATATATACTCTTTGTTGTTTTTATTCATCACTGCCAAAAGATACTAAGATCCATATTATCATAAAATTCAATGACCCATTTTACCATTGATTTAAAACTGAGTATTTTTTTCCAAATACAAAGCAACTACTAACCTTTCTAACTCGTTAATATTTTAGTGTATTTTTGTAACATGCATCAAAGATGCATTGGCCACACAGCACAACAGTGCCATTATTGGAACTAAAACGTATTCATTTTCACATTGTTTTGGAATTATTAAAAGAGAGAGAGAGAGAGAGAGGGAGAGAGAGAAGAGCCATTTGTCATCCCAACTTATAAATGCAGTGTGCTAAATCGAGTCGATTATTATTATTTTCAATGCAGGACATCTCCGCCTACTCCAGTGGTGCAGCTCCCAACCCCTAGGTTTTTCATTTTATTTTCTTCAAATTCCATTACTATAAATTAAGTAGTGCTTAAGAAAAGTTTATTACACACAGCCATTTGTGTTATTCATTTTTTATGCTGGATCATTTGGTCGGCAGAGCGGGCATTTGATATATACAGCTATGAAATGGCAATATGTAATATAGCTTGTCTTATATTATTAAAGTCATTGTTATTGTAGTAGTATAGATCGACAGAAGAGCTTACTATTGACACACACCGACACATTTAAATGTAAATATTTTAATGTGTAGAGTGTGTCAATATAATTGTGTATCTTTGTGTTGTGCAATACTACTACACAATGGCAAGTGACATTCATGCTTCCACTTTGTTTCGGTTGCTATTTCTTTTGAACATTAAACAGTTTGTGCAGCAATCTTTGTGTCAAACTTTGTTTTTTTCATATATACACACATATATCCAGCAGAGGGCAGCATATCCTTTTTTTTAAATGAGAACGGTTCCGTTCTCTGTTATCTTCTAAAGTTTATTATAGTTGCAGATGATTAAATGAGGGGCACCGTGTCTGTCCGACCATCTTTATAGAAAGACAGGGTGCCAAACAACACCACCGTGTTCAGTCTAACATGACATGCACTAGTGTTTTGCTGTGGGGGGAGAACATTGTAGTGTCTCGGATGAACTCAACACTTTTAGATGAAGACATTTCAAGCCCATTAGTGCAGGGTACTCGACCCCCTCTGTGTCCTGTGATGTCTTGCTGCCGATCAAAGCTGTAGTGTTCAAACTTTAGTGACAGGATTCAGTCGATCGCCTGCTCAAGGTAACAGATTAAATGCTATTTTTACATGTTTGCATGATGTTACAAGTTGTGCCTGTACATATATATTCACGCCTTTGATTACATTAACTTTTATATTTAAATGCAAATGGCTCATTCGTGTTACTCACCGACTTTTGCACATCACCAGAGATCAAACGCACTTTTTAAAAGTACTATTCATGTAATCATTATATGGTTGTAACATTTGACAATCGATTTTGATCTAGCTCGGGTAAATAAATCTATCAATTTACCAATCGTACTGTTTAACACTGTACAGCTGCTTTAATGCAGTCTAGCGTATAAGCCTGTATTAATAAAATTGACATGACTTGAATAGAATCTACGACTCTGGTGGAAAACCTCCACAATCCACAAAAAAAGTTTGAGTCAACAAATTGAAAACAAGCTAATTATTGCCATTAATTATGAATTGTATTAAATATATATATATATATAACGTATAAAGTACTCGATTGTTGATGTTAAATATTAACGTTAATAATAAAAAAAAAATTCCTAGCAAAACAATGGTTTGACTGTAAATTTTGGTACATCCCCCAATCCTCGGCAGATGGTTATGCTGATCTGTGGCAATGCATCTGGCGCTGTACATAGTTAACAGAAACGTTTAATACGGTCTTCCCATGTCAATCTACATGAACATTTGTTTTGTAATATGCTGTTTAAATAGACTTTTATGGATGATTATTATCATCCATAATGATATTATTTTTATTTTATTATTAATTATTTATTTTAATCAAATGCAATATAAAAGAAAAAGCAATACAGCGCAAACCGTACATTGGATTAAATACAATAATCTATTTGAAAGCGATGCAAGTGCAAACAATGTCTTTTGCTGGTCAGCACACGGAGGAACAGATTCGTTATACCACGAAGGACATTTCTAGGGGCCAAATATACAATGTCGTGTTTAAAAATGACATGCATTTCACACCGCTGCCCTTGTCCAAAGCCATTTAGCTGGACCCACCTGAACCACTGACTACCCTTTAGTCTTGTTACTGTCAGCATAATGTTGTGAATGATCTACACGAATTGAGATTCCACAAGATATTTACAATGATATTTCTAATTCCTGTTCTGTGTTTAGCAGGACAAGAAACAAAAAGATGAGCAGCTCCGAAGAACATGACCTGGACCTGTCTTTTGAGGAAGTGCTAGTCAGTCGAATCAATTCTCTCGAGAGATTTGCAACTGAGCAGATTTCTGGTGTGAAACACACCAAGACCTACAAGAAAAAGTAAACAACAAGATGATGGGTGACATGGCTGCAATTAAGTTTGAGCTTGAATTTTAAAGTCCTACATAGCAGACCAAGACCAAGAGATTGAGGAGTTAAGGAAGCAGCTGGAAGTAAAGGGCAGCAGTGCACCAACCCACTCTGAAGTCCAGGATAAGTGACCAGCTTCTTCAGAACGTGGCGACAATAAACAATGAAGGATTTTCAAGGGCATCTGGAAGGAGGACTGGGCTCCTTAGTGCATCATAACAATCTTCAAGCAATACCTGGAAAGAAAAAAAATCAAAGTCATCCATCATAATAGAGAGATTCAGAAGCAACAATTTAAACAAAAATAAATAGACAGGCTCAGAAAAAGACCTAATTTTATTTTGTTTTTTGTGTCGAGTGTGAAACATTGCATTCTTGCATAATATTGCATTCTTGCATGTCTTTCAAACACCCTGTAGCATGGCATTGTCTAGTAGTATAGCACAGTCAATTATTTATAGCAGTGACATACAATTTATCCTGCTCCTGTTACTTTTTGAACATTAAACATTGTGTAGCAATGTGTCAAATGGTTTTTAATAACATGAAACAAATATAGCCATAACAATAGCAGTCAATATTATTGTAATGGATTGTTGTGCATGCAATAATATATCATATTCACACACACACACACACACAAGTCTCACACATAAATAATACATTAAAATAATATATTGAGCAGTAAAGCAAACAGTAAAACGGCTGTAAAACATCTAAAATAAGAGGATAGTGTCTTTCATCTGCTACATTTAGTCGGTTTTGGTTATTTTGTAATCATTCAGATCTACATAAATAATTAGGGATAAAAAAAAAAAAACATGAATACAAAAATGAGGGGGGGTGACCTGCATTAAATGCACCACCCTTCTGGTCCACAGGTCACTGGCTTGATTTGACCTGACTTTAACATGTCAATACCAAAGTGTATCACACATTAGTAATATTGTTATCACACTTGTAAAGTATAATTGTCACCAACGTAAATTCATATGCATTTAGATACACGATTTTGTTTGTTTTGTTTAACTAAATTTATAATTAAAATGAGAAAAGCTTGAAAATGATTTTTTTTTTTAGAGAGCCTGCTACGGAAAGTTTCAAAACTGACTTTCATCAGGTGGTGTCATTAGTAAGGTGGTAACATTATTCAAATATTACAGTGCCGTTGTGGACTAGGCAAACTGTCTGTTTTATTACATTTTGGCAACCTGTCGAGAGAGATTTGCTATCGAGCAGATTTCTGATGTGATGGAAACACACAAAGACCACCAAAATTCGTTAAACGACAGGATGGTCAGTGACACCGCTGGAGTTAAGGCTGAGCTCAGTGCCTTAAAAGCACGTGTTGCTGATAAACTTTATATTTAAGAAATAAATAAAAAGCTGGAAGAAAAGACAAGCAGTGCGCACCTACCCACACTGAAGCCCAGGAGAAGAGACCGGCTTCTTCGCCGGATTGGACTCCAGAATGGAAGGTGAGCCGTTCTGAAGAAGACCTTGACAAGATCCGAGTCTTTTGGCCAGAGAGATCAGATGCCCGCGAGGTTGTCTGAAAGGCAGCAGGCCTTCTTCGTGTTCACAATGGACCAGCTGAAAGTTAAAGGTGAGTGGGCTTTAAGTCTCTTCACTGTTTGACACGAAAACGTTCTCTCAACAGAAGTCATGTCACATGATACTAACAACAACAACCTCGTGATGTTTCTGTCAGATGGGAGAAACCTGGAGCTGAACGCATGGCGGTGAACAATGAAGGAGTTTCTAGGGCGTCTGGGATGCATCAAACGAGCTTCATGAAGTACCCTGAAAAACGAAATAATCCACCATGTTACACATATGCAGAGGCAAATTTTCCAGAAATAGAGAAATTGACAGGCTCAGAAAAATAGTCGATTAAGAATTGGGCCCGTTCAGTTGCCCTTCATTTGTTTGTTTTTTTGCCTTTCATAAAAACATTTAAGGATACATTTTTTTGTTAATGGCGTTTACATTTTTGTATTGTAATGTTTTAATACATAATATAGCATGTCGTATACACACTGTAACTTGCCATTGTGTAGTAGTATTGCACAACACAAAGATACCCAATTGTATTGACACACTCGACACGTTTAAATGTAAATATTTTAATACCCGTGACATTTTTCATGCTTCTTCCACTTTGTTTCGGTTGTTATTACTTTTGAACATTAAAGATTAACTTTGTGCAGCAATCTTTGTTCTTTGTAATACTAACATTCATTCGTTTCCCATGGTTACTTTGTCGATAACTGAATATTATAAACCGTTTTACTGTCCAAAGTAAGGTGGTTAACTTTTGGGTTAGTCGAGGGTTATCTTCTGTGTTAAGCAGTGGCGTGGTTGTTGGGGTTAGGTTCAACGGGGCCAGGGGTTATCTCGGGGTTATCTTGCAGCTAGGTATAGAAGTAAAAACGACTTTCACCCTCATTAGTAACCACCCTCATTAGAATATTGCATCCGATTGGCCAAAGCTTAACTGGGCATATCTGCTGACTCGTAGGCCCGAATTACACGTGTGTGGTATCGTTAGATCCGGGAAGCTGCCCCCTTTCAGGTGTTGGTAGGTTCAGATGAATGGATTGATAAAAAACATAAATGGACAAAGATCCATAAACAGCAGGACACACCTGAAGGATGGACGGTCTATAATTTAACATACTAAAAGAGCAATCCATTTTTTTTTTTTTACGTTAAATGTTACATTGTTTAAATGTGCCACTGTCCTATGCTGGCCATTTGTCTGTACGAATATTTAGTTCTTTAAAAAGCATTCAACTGTAGTCTGTTGACTTGTTGTTTTGCATGTATATATATTTTAGAATATTGAATAAGAGGTGTATAAGAGGGGGATTTTCCTTAGGGATAGTGACCTTAGGTTTAGGGTCCTGTGTAGGTCAAGGTTAGATAACCGTACCCATTAAGGGTAAAACCGTCAGGTGTCTACAATCCACATGGCCACTCACGGGTAAGTTTAGGTGTCAGTCAGGTGTTATTTCCGAAAAATACAGAGTCACAATTTTAGATTGATTCGATTGATCCAGTGGATATTAAAAAATACAAATTCAATTTAAGGAGATAGATGATAGGTAGATTTCAATCTAATAACCGGATAAAAATAAAGGTAAAAGAGAATTTAATAAACAGCTGGACACACCTGAAGGATGGACTGTCTGGGAGTGAAGACATCCGTCTGAAAGCATGTTCCATACTGTGATTTTTTGCTAAGGTTTCTCAATCCGTAGCAGTTTTTAACACGTGCTATGCACAGTTTCATCCAGGAGAGGGCGACTTAAGCCCACTTAATAAAAAAAGATCCTCACTGGCATATTTTCAGAAACCCGGGACCCTTTTATTCGTTTTTTTTTTTGTCCAAAATTTGGTGTTGGGTAGAGTTGGGAAAATATTTGTTTCTATTCTCCTGTATCTTCATTAATTTATTATTACAAAAGCTTAATAAACAGACGGAGCAATATAAATAAAAATAAATAAAAAAGGTGCTGCTGTTGTTGTATGTTTGTTTTTGTGTATAATTATTTGATATTATTATTTTTAACTCCTTGTTTTTATTGCTGTGATGATTAATTTTAATCCCTATTCCACTTCCTTTCATGTAAAGCACTTTGAATTACCACTGTGTATGAAATGTGCTACATAAATAAACTTGCCTTGTGCCTTGCTTAGTTTTCATAGATGGAGTGTGTTGTTGGATATCCAGGTCAAAGGTCGCAGTGCAGTTCAGTCTAATGTTTAGAATGATTTCAACGATCTATAAGCATTTGTGAGATAATTATATGGAATTATTTAATAACTTATTCTACCTACTTATTTTTCATAGATGGAGTGTGGTTTTAGATATCCATGTCAATGGTCACAGAACAGTTCACCTAAAGCTTCCAGCGTGGTGTGAATTTCTGCTAAATTGTTTGAAGACTTACAAATTTTTAATAAATGCTAGTCCCATCGTCACCCAGGAAAGGGTGAATTATTAGTCCCTGTTTATTTCCTTGTGTAGATAGATGGATAGATATAGAGTTTTCAATCTTATAACTGTCCAGTGTAAGGTGGTTAACTTTTGGGTTAGTCGAGGGTTATCTTCTGTGGTAAGCAGTGGCGTGGTTGTCTGGGGTTAGGGTTAGTTGGGGCCAGGGTTATTTGGGGCCAGGGGTTATCTTGCAGCTAGGTATAGAGGTAAAAACGACTTTCACCCTCATTAGTAACCACCCTCATTAGAATATTGCATCCGATTGGCCAAAGCTTAACTGGGCCTATCTGCTGACTCGTAGCCCCGAATTACACGCGAGTGATATCGTTAGATCCGGGAAGCTGCCCTCTTTCAGGTGTTGGTAGGTTCAGATGAATGGATAGATAAAAAACATAAATGGACAAAGATCAATAAACAGCAGGACACACCTGAAGGATGGACGGTCTACAATTTAACATACTAAAAGAGCAATCCATTTTTTTTAATGTTAAATGTTACATTGCTTAAATGTTTCACTGTCCTTCACTGGCCATTTGTCTGTAGGAATATTTAGTCCTTTAAAAAGCATTCAAATGTAGTACGTTGACTTGTTGTTTTATATATTTTAATACGTACGGGTCAGAATCAGTATGTTGTTTCAATGATGACATGCATACGAGTGTTAGTCTCCACTGTAGGAATCCTTTTTGGGTATAATACGCCACAGTTTACTTCATTTGCCATTTTAATGGACATAAATGGACTATATTGTCCCGTCCGAGAAAACGTGCTATTCACGGTTCCATCCAGGAGAGGACGACTTAGGTCCTCTTAATAAAACAGATCCTCCCTGGCATATTTTCAGAAACCTGGGACCCTTTCGTTCGTTTTTTTTCCTGGTAATGCGAGTCCTTCTTCTGTAGGCGGTTAATCTAATCATCAGGACGTCCTTATTATCGGTGCTTGATTTTGATATCGAGTACGGATGTGCACCGTGCGTTCATAATATTTATTTATGTTTTATTTGCTTATGCCAATGGGTACAATGTACTTGGGTGATTATTGGTTTTGCTTTGAAACTTATTTTGCACGTAAATTTATATACACTTCATAATTATGTACTGAAGATACCACGTGATCATCAGGGACAAGATGCACACACGTGGGTTAGGAATTAAAAACCTCCAAAGGTCAGACCAGTCTGACCCTGGTTGTGCTCCGGCCTAGATTTGCGCTGCCCGCTTTAGTATCCGCTGAATTGAGCCCTCATCTCAGCGCCACCAAAACTCATCATCTTTTGTCGGTGTATTTCGGATTTTTCCTGTTTTAGTTTTAAATGAACCAATTAATTAATTAGGGCTATTTTAGTCTAGGGGTAAAAATCTTTTAGGTGTAAGGTTTAAGAGGGGAATTTTCCTTAGGGATAGTGACCTTAGGTTTAGGGTCCTGTGTAGGTCAAGGTTAGATAACCGTACCCATTAGGGTAAAACCGTCAGGTGTCTACAATCCACACGGCCACTCAGGGTAAGTTTAGGTGTCAGTCAGGTGTTATTTCCGAAAAATACAGAGTCGCAATTTTAGATTGATTCGATCGATCCAGTGGATATTAGAAAATACAAACTAAATTTAAGGAGATAGATGATAGAAAATAAGGTGAGAATTTAATAAACAGCTGGACACACCTGAAGGATGGACTGTCTGGGAGTGAAGACATCCGTCTGAAAGCATGTTCCATACTGTGATTTTTGCTAAGGTTTCTCAATCCGTAGCAGTTTTAACACGTGCTATGCACAGTTTCATCCAGGAGAGGGTGGACTTAAGCCCACTTGTTAAAAAGATCCTCACTGGCATATTTTCAGGAACCCAAACCAAATTTTGGACAAAAACCTAATAAAAGGGTCCCTTGTGTGTGTGTGTGAGACTCTGTGTGTGTGTGTGAGACTGTCTGTGTGTGTCTGTGAGACTGTGTCTGTGTGAGACTCTGTGTCGTGTGTGACTCTGCGTGTCTGTGTGAGACTCTGTGTGTGTGAGACTCTGCGTGTCTGTGTGAGACTCTGGTGTCTGTGTGAGACTCTGTCTGTGTGTGAGACTCTGTGTGTGTGTGTGTGAGACTCTGTGTGTCTGTGTGAGAGACTGTGTGTCTGTGTGAGACTCTGTGTCTGTGTGTGAGACTCTGTGTCTGTGTGAGACTCTGTGTCTGTGTGAGACTCTGTGTGTGAGACTCTGTGTCTGTGTGAGACTCTGTGTGTGAGACTCTGTGTGTGAGACTCTGTGTGTGAGACTCTGTGTGTGAGACTCTGTGTGTGTGTGTGTGTGTGTCAAAAGACAATCAATTTTAGTCTGTGGGGGGTTAATGGCTGCTAAAATGTTTACAAGACATTTTAACACTCTGAGAGCTCGGTGTCCATCTGCAGGTACCTTTGCATCCTGACACAGTCTGGCCCAGCCATTCTCAGCACCAGCTGTCAATCCTCAATGCCGGGAGGGTCGTCGACGGGCTGTGTTTGGATTAAACCTATTAAACAAGACAGGTCACCTTGTGATCATCAGGGACAAGATGCACACACGTGGATCATGGCATAATTGAAATAAAAAGGCAATGCAAATAGAATGTTTAAATCATTAACCTCTTATCACATATCTTGTTGTATAATGGATTATGAGCATGCGCATCAAATTGCACGACTTGCGGGAAAAGTAATTAATTTCTGCATTCTGAAAATCCTGATTGAGGCTCAACGTGGGAACCATGATACGAAAACAGTGAGGGCACAGGCAGTGTAGCAGTGGTGTCTGCAACTAGTTGAATGTTTAAGAAAATACCTTTTTAAGACCAAGTAAATCAAATTTGAGGAACAAATGAAAACAAATATGTTCTTTATAATGTAAATGTCTGGAGAGAAACACGATGAGTTGTATTAACTTCCGAGTTTGAAAATACAAATTTCAACAGGCATTCATAATTTTAATTCATTTTTACAAAAGCTCCCTGAAAAACTCCTGACACTATAATATGGGAATATATTTTACTGTAGCTTCAGATCATGCTGCAAAAAAATGCTTCTTCCTCAGTATTTTTGTCTTGTTTTCCAGTGCAAATGCCCAAAGATTCTTAAATAAAGATACATTTACTGGAGATACAAAATAACATCAAATACAAAGTATTGTTTGAAGTGATTAAAACAAGAACTAATATCTGCCATAATTGGCAAAATAGTAACCTCAATTTAAAGGGACGTTTCGATTACTCATTGACAGATAGTTGTTATTGTTTTAAGAAATAAACTCATTTAATTTATTACATTTTTCAAGACTTTGTTTATATTTGCATCTGAATTAAACATATCTTGATTGAAAGATGTTTGATATTTGTACTAGAAAACAAGACAAAACACAGAGGAAGAGATTCATTCACTTTTTGCTTTGCATCCAACCCTTTTCTGAATTTCTGCTCTGATTTAAAACGTTCTTAAGGCATTGATTTGTGTAACGGTAAATAAAGACATTTTAAGACTTAAAAACCCTTTTGTGTATGATGTTAATGTGTCCAATATTTACCTGTATCTGACTGAGGATCTGGACATGTATCAGGAAAAGATGACAGCAAGGGCACGAGTAGTGGTCTCTACAAGAAAACACAATAGAAATATTACAAAAATGAATAATTATATTACAGACAGACACAAATAAACACACACACACTACAATACTGCAGTAATCCTGCTGTTCTTGGCAGACTGAAATTCATTTACAGTTTCATGCAAATATAAAGCCCAATACAGTCAGGAAAATGGTACATTTATTGTTGTGTATGGCTAGATTATGGTTACTACAGTAAAACCATGGTCAGAAAACATTTTTAAACAGCTGAATACATGTCATCTCATTACAACAATGAAAATAATGGTTATGTGCATAATTTAGCTTGTAATCAACAAATGAGTGTTAATGATGACAAACAATACACAGAAACGAAAACTACAGCTATGTTCATTCATAATTTGGCATGCAAACAACAAACGGTAAACAAAGCCCAACGGGGCAAAGTTTGGTAACATAAACTGATGTCGCATAAAGCATCTTACCTTTGATAAATAAGGCGAGAATGTGTTGAATTAAAGAACCGAAGCGATCGCTGCCGTGTTTTCTTCTTCTGTGAATTCAAGCAACCCGGAAGTGCGCCACGGAGAGCTAGCGGTCAAGAATATTACATCCGTAGTGGTTTAGCACTACCATTGAGAATGAATGGGAAACGGTTTAGGGCCGTTTAGCGCACCGCTTCGAGACCCGCCGGCACAAGATACAAGATGGAGCGGTGCATGTCTGTCGGGGTGTTACATGAAAGCATTTGTTTTGCACTATATTTACAGTCCAGTTTAAACTGTTATGAATATTCCAAATAAAACAAGGAAACACCAACAAACACAAGCAAATAAACAAAAACACAAGCCTTACCTCTTCTCAGCTCGTGCAGCCATTGCAAGAGGGTTCAAATGCTGTTAGTCGCCGGGTCAGATGTGAAGATTGTTTATATATTATATTATATATTTAATATGATATGTTTTAAGACTCAGATTCAACATTTATAGATTAGAGGACAATGGGATACTGGACCACGTGTCTATAAGCCAGAGCTGCTTATTTATGTTATGAAGTGTTTTAATTTGCTTAACACAAGCTTTTGAGAAAACAAGTTTAATATTAGAAGTTTAATAACAGTTTTAAAGGCATTCCATGTTCCCAATTTGTCACCTATATATATATATATATATATATATATATAATATAAAATTATTTTATATCTTTATTAATTTCAATTTTAAAATTTGACTTTATGACATGGTTATTAATATTATTGCTGCCAGAAATCTGACATTTTTAAATAAATTATTTAAAATAATATAAGATTTCCACATATGAACATACTTTATATGTTACTTGATATGTATATGTTAAACTTATTTAATAATATATTATTTTTTATGCTGAATTAACTCCACTTTAACACTTTATGGGAGTTAGGTTAAGTGATTTGTGTTCAATTTAACTGAAACGAATTAAAATTAGAAACGCAGAACACAACACTGGCTTTGCCTGAACGTCGGTGTCTCAAGTTGTCCAGAAGAGGGCAGCATATCCTTTTTTTTAAACGTGAAGCCCCCCTCCCGGCTCCGTTCTCTGTTATCTTCTAAAGTTTATTGTAATTGCAGATGATTAAATGAGGGGCACCGTGTCTGTCCGACCATCTTTATAGAAAGACAGGGTGCCAAACACTGTCCTTCAGTCTAACATGACATGCACTAGTGTTTTGCTGTGGGGGGAGAACATTATAGTGTCTCTCATATGAACTCAACACTACTGCTAGATGAAGCCCTTATAAGGACATGTTTGCATGATGTTACAAGTTGTGCCTGTACATATATATTCACGTCTTTGATTACATTAACTTTTATAGTTAAATGCAAATGGCTCATTCGTGTTACTCACGACGGACTTTTGCACATCACCAGAGATCAAACGCACTTTTTAAAAGTACTATTCATGTAATCATTATATGATTGTAACATTTGACAATCGATTTTGATCTAGCTCGGGTAAATAAATCTATCAATTTACCAATCGTACTGTTTAACACTGTACAGCCGCCTTTTAATGCAGTCTAGCGTATAACATGAACATTTGTTATGTAATATGCTGTTTAAATTGACCTATATGGATGATCTTTATTATTATTAATTTATTTTTCTCTTTAGTCTTGTTACTTTGTCAGCATAATGTTTTTGCATCTAATGATTTCCTCCCATATGTATTTTAGGTGAAGCTCACTTTGAAGTTGCACGTTTGACCACAAAATGTGGTCAATTACCTACACACACAAACAATTATAATGTTCTATTCTGTGTTTTTCTATCAGGACAAGAAAACAATGAGTAGCTCTGAAGATGAAGATGAAGTTGACTCGCTTTTTGAAGAGTCGATGGTTGGTCGAATAAATTCCTTGGATAAATTCGCAACCGAGGAATTTTCAAAGTTGAAAAAACGAAACCAAAACCTCCAAGATACGTTAAATGAAAGGATGACCAGTGACATGGCTGCGGTTAAGGCTGAGCTCAGTGCCTTAAAAACACGTGTCGCTGACCAAGATAGACAGCTACAGGAACTAAAGAAGGAGCTGGAAGACAAGACAAGCGGCGCACCTACCCACACTGAAGTCCAGGAGAAGAGACCGGCTTATTCACCGGATTGGACTCCGGAACAGAAGAGCCGAAGAAGGCCTTGACAAGATCCTGGAGCCTTTTGGCCAGAGAGACCTGACCTGATGCCAGAGAGGCTGTCTGAAAGGCAGCAGGCCTTCTTCCTTTACATGATGGACCAGCTGAAAGTTAAAGGTGAGAGGGCTTTAAGTCTCTTCACTGTTTGACAAAAACGTTCTCTCAACAGAAGTCATGTCACATGATACTAACAATAGCAATGTTCTGATATTTCTGTCAGATCGGAGAAACCTGGAGCTGAATGCAGCGGCGGTGCAGAGTGAAGGCGTTTCCAGGGGCGTCTGGGACGAGGACTGGTCTCCTGAAAGAATACAAACTAGTTTCACAAAGTACCTGGAAAAAAAAAATCCTCCGCCATGTTACAGAAATGCAGAGGCAACATTTCCAGAAGAAAGAACTTGACAGGCTCAGAAAAATGGTTGATTGATAATTGGGCCTGTTCAGTTTTTTATTTTGTATTTTTTCATAAAAACATTTAAGAATTTTTTTTGTTTTGTTTTTGTTAATGGTGTTTTAATTTTTGTAATGTTTTAATACATATTATAGCATGCTTTTGATGCACACTGTATCTTGCCATTTGTGTATTTGCATTAAATCAATACACTTGATATTTTCTTGTTTCTTCCATTTTTTTTCTTTAAATATTAAACAGTTTGTGTAACAATCTTTGTGTGTGTGTGTGTGTGTGTGTGTGTGTGTGTGTGTGTGTGTGTGTGTGTGTGTGTGTCGTCCAGCAGAGGGCAGCATATCCTTTTTTTGTTATCTTCTAAAGTTTATTATAGTTGCAGATGATTAAATGAGGGGCACCGTGTCTGTCCGACCATCTTTATAGAAAGACAGGGTGCCAAACAACACCACCGTGTTCAGTCTAACATGACATGCACTAGTGTTTTGCTGTGAGGGGAGAACATTGTAGTGTCTCGGATGAACTCAACACTTTTAGATGAAGACATTACAAAGCCATTAGCGCAGGGTACTCGTCACCACCCCCACTGTGTCCCCAGACGCCTTGCTGCCGATCAAACCTGTAGTGTTCAAACTTTAGTGACAGGATTCAGTCGATCGTCTGCTCAAGGTAACAGATTAATCTTTCATTTTTCAAGTTGTGCCTGTACATATGCGATCAGATGCATGTTTTGGTCTGTAGTATTCCATTTATAAATCAACAGTTTACAAATACCATGGCAACTATGAACGTGTGTTCGTGTTTATATATATGTACATATATATATATATATATGTGTGTGTGTGTGTGTGTGTGTGTGTGTGTGTGTGTGTATATATTATTTTCCATTTATAAATTAACAGTTTTACCACAAATAACACATAGTTAAACTAACGTTACAGTTGTAGCACAGGAGTTGGAAATCTGGACGCCAGCAAACACACACCAAACGGGTAAAGTTAACCAACGCACATTTTAAGGTAATCAATCCTCATAATCACATAGCATGTTAGATGCAATAAATGCTATTAATAATACTGTCTATGTATACAGCAAACCATTCGCGCAACCGCTGCGCGTGCGAGGCGTTTTGGATCAATGGAACCGTGCTTTCTCATAGGTCAAGTCCGTTTAGCTTCAGAGTGCATGACAGCGGCTTATTCTGCTTTTGTGTTTCTTTGCAATAAATGAATTGCTCCAATAAATTCTGTTCACTTTAATTTGTTATACACATTTCTTAACATTACAATGATGGTGTTGTGTTAACAACATTCACACACATACAGTACATACAGTGATGTTCGGTAGGCCGCAATGAAAATGTGCTATTCTAAGTTAAATTTAAACATTAATATAAACAAACTTGGATGATTTTCAAGAAACAACTTAACCTATGGAAAAAAGTCATATTTAAGATATTTCAATATTAGAATGAATGACAAAATACTGATTATTCATCTGAACATTTAAATATATGATATATGTTAGATTCTCTCTCTCTCTCTCTCTCTCTCTCTCTCACACACACACACACACACACACACACACACACAAACCAATGTTTCTCAATTTGTGCTGACCATATTTTTATGTTTGTACACCTCCTACTTTCAAAATTGTCTGTTGCCCATAGTTGCAGACAAACACAGCTGGAGATAACAGACACCACTGTGGACAGAAATCATGGAGAAGACAACATGTACGTGTTGACATATCAATACTGTAAAAGTCATTGTAGCATACGGTGTATTGAGTCATGTGATTGAAAATGAACCTAGATGTGTTTTAGATGTGTGCAGGAATCCTCCAAGGCTGGTCCACTGCTTAATTTGTCATAAGCCCCAGACCAAAATTGAACACCATTTAAAGAATAGCTGCTTACGGGATGCGGATGATGGCTGTATCCAGGAAGAAGTCTCGAGGGCCAAGGTGTCACAAGAGAAGTGGACAAGAGAGGAGGATTGTACATCTTTCTGAAGTCAAGAAATTGGTCAGGGAGGACCCATCTTGTGACTCCTTGGCAGATTACTTCCGGGCAAAGGGATTCCTCATCAAAGAGGAGCATGACAGGTAGGGAGGTCTGTGAATGGAGAGGGAACTAGGCACTGTCAGTCATTTCTGATGGGTGCAATGCACTGCAAAAGTGTGTGTTAGTCATACCACAGTAACGGGTCCCTTCGTTTCCCAGTGCTGCCATCCAGGAGTCTGAAATTCTGGCTTTCACAGAGGGGACATGGGAGAGGTGGCCAACCGCCTCAGCCAAATTAAAGGGGTCCCTTCAAAGACCAAGACGGACTTCCGGAGCTTTTGCCTCGCCACAATGATGTGGGTCCATCGCCTGGGTCCTACGAGCATTAAAGAGATCAGGGTGAGCTCACCGCGGACATATTTTAGACGTGTTCAAACACAGATACATTAGGTCTTGTGAGGTGGAGGAAAGAGTTTGCATTACATCGGAACCTTACCATTTTTGTCTGAATGTTCCCACAGGTCCAGGAATGGAACAACAGAGTGACAGAGGGAGATGGAGTCATTTTAAAGCTGTCAAAAGGAAGCGTAAGTTGAACAGAAAAGAAGAACACGAAGACGTTCCTCTACACACCAAACTATTAGTTCATTTGCAGTCTTTGTCACAGCTAACACTTGTAAAATATGCACAAAATATTTGCTGTAGTGGTTGGACTGCTACTTCAAGTACATCCGGCCAGAATATTTAAAGGCTCAACCTGTGGAGGGAGACGACCGGGACCGGTTCTTCCTGGGAGCTTCAGGACTTCCTCTTCGTAACCCAACAGCCGATGTGCAACGACTACGAGAAAAGCAAGTATTCTAGTCAGTGGTTCACACGGTTGAGTTTTATGACCGTCCATGACAGACATCTTACCTTAATTCCTCCCTCCAACGCATGCCAACAGGTATGTCAAGAGGCTGCAGGAGGGACCTGTGCCACCACCAGAGCCACAGGCAGGAATGGGGGTCAATCCACCCTGGTCAACTGCTGAGGAGGAGGCATCACAGATGCTGGAGAGGTACAGAATGACTTCACCTCATTAAGGTGACCCTCATAAGTAGGGTTGGTAATTGTAAGAAATGATCTACTTGTCATTCAGATTCCTTATTCAGCCTAACATTTTCAGATGTATTCATACATGTTTTTATTTTTAAATAGATGGGAAAGTGATATATACTCTTTGTTGTTTTTATTCATCACTGCCAAAAGATACTAAGATCCATATTATCATAAAATTCAATGACCCATTTTACCATTGATTTAAAACTGAGTATTTTTTTCCAAATACAAAGCAACTACTAACCTTTCTAACTCGTTAATATTTTAGTGTATTTTTGTAACATGCATCAAAGATGCATTGGCCACACAGCACAACAGTGCCATTATTGGAACTAAAACGTATTCATTTTCACATTGTTTTGGAATTATTAAAAGAGAGAGAGAGAGGGAGAGAGAGAAGAGCCATTTGTCATCCCAACTTATAAATGCAGTGTGCTAAATCGAGTCGATTATTATTATTTTCAATGCAGGACATCTCCGCCTACCCCAGTGGTGCAGCTCCCAACCCCTAGGTTTTTCATTTTATTTTCTTCAAATTCCATTACTATAAATTAAGTAGTGCTTAAGAAAAGTTTATTACACACAGCCATTTGTGTTATTCATTTTTTATGCTGGATCATTTGGTCGGCAGAGCGGGCATTTGATATATACAGCTATGAAATGGCAATATGTAATATAGCCTGTCACTTGTTGTGTAGTAGTTAGCACAACACACATTATTAATTATATTGACACACTCGACACATTTAAATGTAAATATTTTAATGTGTAGAGTGTGTCAATATAATTGTGTATCTTTGTGTTGTGCAATACTACTACACAATGGCAAGTGACATTCATGCTTCCACTTTGTTTCGGTTGCTATTTCTTTTGAACATTAAACAGTTTGTGCAGCAATCTTTGTGTCAAACTTTGTTTTTTTCATATATACACACATATATCCAGCAGAGGGCAGCATATCCTTTTTTTTAAATGAGAACGGTTCCGTTCTCTGTTATCTTCTAAAGTTTATTATAGTTGCAGATGATTAAATGAGGGGCACCGTGTCTGTCCGACCATCTTTATAGAAAGACAGGGTGCCAAACAACACCACCGTGTTCAGTCTAACATGACATGCACTAGTGTTTTGCTGTGGGGGGAGAACATTGTAGTGTCTCGGATGAACTCAACACTTTTAGATGAAGACATTTCAAGCCCATTAGTGCAGGGTACTCGACCCCCCCTCTGTGTCCTGTGATGTCTTGCTGCCGATCAAAGCTGTAGTGTTCAAACTTTAGTGACAGGATTCAGTCGATCGTCTGCTCAAGGTAACAGATTAAATGCTATTTTTTACATGTTTGCATGATGTTACAAGTTGTGCCTGTACATATATATTCACGTCTTTGATTACATTAACTTTTATATTTAAATGCAAATGGCTCATTCGTGTTACTCACCGACTTTTGCACATCACCAGAGATCAAACGCACTTTTTAAAAGTACTATTCATGTAATCATTATATGGTTGTAACATTTGACAATCGATTTTGATCTAGCTCGGGTAAATAAATCTATCAATTTACCAATCGTACTGTTTAACACTGTACAGCTGCTTTAATGCAGTCTAGCGTATAAGCCTGTATTAATAAAATTGACATGACTTGAATAGAATCTACGACTCTGGTGGAAAACCTCCACAATCCACAAAAAAAGTTTGAGTCAACAAATTGAAAACAAGCTAATTATTGCCATTAATTATGAATTGTATTAAATATATATATATATAACGTATAAAGTACTCGATTGTTGATGTTAAATATTAACGTTAATAATAAAAAAAAAATTCCTAGCAAAACAATGGTTTGACTGTAAATTTTGGTACATCCCCAATCCTCGGCAGATGGTTATGCTGATCTGTGGCAATGCATCTGGCGCTGTACATAGTTAACAGAAATGTTTAATACGGTCTTCCCATGTCAATCTACATGAACATTTGTTTTGTAATATGCTGTTTAAATAGACTTTTATGGATGATTATTATCATCCATAATGATATTATTTTTATTTTATTATTAATTATTTATTTTAATCAAATGCAATATAAAAGAAAAGCAATACAGCGCAAAACCGTACATTGGATTAAATACAATAATCTATTTGAAAGCGATGCAAGTGCAAACAATGTCTTTGCTGGTCAGCACACGGAGGAACAGATTCGTTATACCACGAAGGACATTTCTAGGGGCCAAATATACAATGTCGTGTTTAAAATGACATGCATTTCACACCGCTGCCCTTGTCCAAAGCCATTTAGCTGGACCCACCTGAACCACTGACTACCCTTTAGTCTTGTTACTTCGTCAGCATAATGTTGTGAATGATCTACACACACTGGGATTACCCAATATATTTCCTATTATATTTCTAATTCCTGTTCTGTGTTTAGCAGGACAAGAAAAAAAAAGATGAGCAGCTCTGAAGAACATGACCTGGACCTGTCTTTTGAGGAGGTGTTACGCAGTCGAATCAATTCTCTCGAGAGATTTGCTATTGAGCAGATTTCTGATGTGATGGAAACACACCAAGACCTACAAGAAAAAGTAAACAACAAGATGATGGGTGACATGGCTGCAATTAAGTTTGAGCTTGAATTTTTAAAGTCCTACATAGCAGACCAAGACCAAGAGATTGAGGAGTTAAGGAAGCAGCTGGAAGTAAAGGGCAGCAGTGCACCAACCCACTCTGAAGTCCAGGATAAGTGACCAGCTTCTTCAGAACGTGGCGACAATAAACAATGAAGGATTTTCAAGGGCATCTGGAAGGAGGACTGGGCTCCTTAGTGCATCATAACAATCTTCAAGCAATACCTGGAAAGAAAAAAAATCAAAGTCATCCATCATAATAGAGAGATTCAGAAGCAACAATTTAAACAAAAATAAATAGACAGGCTCAGAAAAAGACCTAATTTTATTTTGTTTTTTGTGTCGAGTGTGAAACATTGCATTCTTGCATAATATTGCATTCTTGCATGTCTTTCAAACACCCTGTAGCATGGCATTGTCTAGTAGTATAGCACAGTCAATTATTTATAGCAGTGACATACAATTTATCCTGCTCCTGTTACTTTCTTTTGAACATTAAACATTGTGTAGCAATGTGTCAAATGGTTTTTAATAACATGAAACAAATATAGCCATAACAATAGCAGTCAATATTATTGTAATGGATTGTTGTGCATGCAATAATATATCATATTCACACACACACACACACACAAGTCTCACACATAAATAATACATTAAAATAATATATTGAGCAGTAAAGCAAACAGTAAAACGGCTGTAAAACATCTAAAATAAGAGGATAGTGTCTTTCATCTGCTACATTTAGTCGGTTTTGGTTATTTTGTAATCATTCAGATCTACATAAATAATTAGGGATAAAAAAAAAACATGAATACAAAAATGAGGGGGGGGGGGGGTGACCTGCATTAAATGCACCACCCTTCTGGTCCACAGGTCACTGGCTTGATTTGACCTGACTTTAACATGTCAATACCAAAGTGTATCACACATTAGTAATATTGTTATCACACTTGTAAAGTATAATTGTCACCAACGTAAATTCATATGCATTTAGATACACGATTTTGTTTGTTTTGTTTAACTAAATTTATAATTAAAATGAGAAAAGCTTGAAAATTTTTTTTTTTAGAGAGCCTGCTACGGAAAGTTTCAAAACTGACTTTCATCAGGTGGTGTCATTAGTAAGGTGGTAACATTATTCAAATATTACAGTGCCGTTGTGGACTAGGCAAACTGTCTGTTTTATTACATTTTGGCAACCTGTCGAGAGAGATTTGCTATCGAGCAGATTTCTGATGTGATGGAAACACACAAAGACCACCAAAATTCGTTAAACGACAGGATGGTCAGTGACACCGCTGGAGTTAAGGCTGAGCTCAGTGCCTTAAAAGCACGTGTTGCTGATAAACTTTATATTTAAGAAATAAATAAAAAGCTGGAAGAAAAGACAAGCAGTGCGCACCTACCCACACTGAAGCCCAGGAGAAGAGACCGGCTTCTTCGCCGGATTGGACTCCAGAATGGAAGGTGAGCCGTTCTGAAGAAGACCTTGACAAGATCCTCGAGTCTTTTTGGCCAGAGAGATCAGATGCCCGCGAGAGGCTGTCTGAAAGGCAGCAGGCCTTCTTCGTGTTCACAATGGACCAGCTGAAAGTTAAAGGTGAGTGGGCTTTAAGTCTCTTCACTGTTTGACACGAAAACGTTCTCTCAACAGAAGTCATGTCACATGATACTAACAACAACAACCTCGTGATGTTTCTGTCAGATGGGAGAAACCTGGAGCTGAACGCGGTGAACAATGAAGGAGTTTCTAGGGCGCCTGGGATGCATCGAAACGAGCTTCATGAAGTACCCTGAAAAACGAAATAATCCACCATGTTACACATATGCAGAGGCAAATTTTCCAGAAATAGAGAAATTGACAGGCTCAGAAAAATAGTCGATTAAGAATTGGGCCCGTTCAGTTGCCCTTCATTTGTTTTTTTTTGCATTTCATAAAAACATTTAAGGATACATTTTTTTTGTTAATGGCGTTTACATTTTTGTATTGTAATGTTTTAATACATAATATAGCATGTCGTATACACACTGTAACTTGCCATTGTGTAGTAGTATTGCACAACACAAAGATACCCAATTGTATTGACACACTCGACACGTTTAAATGTAAATATTTTAATACCCGTGACATTTTTCATGCTTCTTCCACTTTGTTTCGGTTGTTATTACTTTTGAACATTAAAGATTAACTTTGTGCAGCAATCTTTGTTCTTTGTAATACTAACATTCATTCGTTTCCCATGGTTACTTTGTCGATAACTGAATATTATAAACCGTTTTACTGTCCAAAGTAAGGTGGTTAACTTTTGGGTTAGTCGAGGGTTATCTTCTGTGTTAAGCAGTGGCGTGGTTGTTGGGGTTAGGTTCAACGGGGCCAGGGGTTATCTCGGGGTTATCTTGCAGCTAGGTATAGAAGTAAAAACGACTTTCACCCTCATTAGTAACCACCCTCATTAGAATATTGCATCCGATTGGCCAAAGCTTAACTGGGCATATCTGCTTGACTCAGAGGCCCGAATTACACGTGTGTGGTATCGTTAGATCCGGGAAGCTGCCCCCTTTCAGGTGTTGGTAGGTTCAGATGAATGGATTGATAAAAAACATAAATGGACAAAGATCCATAAACAGCAGGACACACCTGAAGGATGGACGGTCTATAATTTAACATACTAAAAGAGCAATCCATTTTTTTTTTTACGTTAAATGTTACATTGTTTAAATGTGCCACTGTCCTATGCTGGCCATTTGTCTGTACGAATATTTAGTTCTTTAAAAAGCATTCAACTGTAGTCTGTTGACTTGTTGTTTTGCATGTATATATATTTTAGAATATTGAATAAGAGGTGTATAAGAGGGGGATTTTCCTTAGGGATAGTGACCTTAGGTTTAGGGTCCTGTGTAGGTCAAGGTTAGATAACCGTACCCATTAAGGGTAAAACCGTCAGGTGTCTACAATCCACATGGCCACTCACGGGTAAGTTTAGGTGTCAGTCAGGTGTTATTTCCGAAAAATACAGAGTCACAATTTTAGATTGATTCGATTGATCCAGTGGATATTAAAAAATACAAATTCAATTTAAGGAGATAGATGATAGGTAGATTTCAATCTAATAACCGGATAAAAATAAAGGTAAAAGAGAATTTAATAAACAGCTGGACACACCTGAAGGATGGACTGTCTGGGAGTGAAGACATCCGTCTGAAAGCATGTTCCATACTGTGATTTTTTGCTAAGGTTTCTCAATCCGTAGCAGTTTTTAACACGTGCTATGCACAGTTTCATCCAGGAGAGGGCGACTTAAGCCCACTTAATAAAAAAAGATCCTCACTGGCATATTTTCAGAAACCCGGGACCCTTTTATTCGTTTTTTTTTTGTCCAAAATTTGGTGTTGGGTAGAGTTGGGAAAATATTTGTTTCTATTCTCCTGTATCTTCATTAATTTATTATTACAAAAGCTTAATAAACAGACGGAGCAATATAAATAAAAATAAATAAAAAAGGTGCTGCTGTTGTTGTATGTTTGTTTTTGTGTATAATTATTTGATATTATTATTTTTAACTCCTTGTTTTTATTGCTGTGATGATTAATTTTAATCCCTATTCCACTTCCTTTCATGTAAAGCACTTTGAATTACCACTGTGTATGAAATGTGCTACATAAATAAACTTGCCTTGTGCCTTGCTTAGTTTTCATAGATGGAGTGTGTTGTTGGATATCCAGGTCAAAGGTCGCAGTGCAGTTCAGTCTAATGTTTAGAATGATTTCAACGATCTATAAGCATTTGTGAGATAATTATATGGAATTATTTAATAACTTATTCTACCTACTTATTTTTCATAGATGGAGTGTGGTTTTAGATATCCATGTCAATGGTCACAGAACAGTTCACCTAAAGCTTCCAGCGTGGTGTGAATTTCTGCTAAATTGTTTGAAGACTTACAAATTTTTAATAAATGCTAGTCCCATCGTCACCCAGGAAAGGGTGAATTATTAGTCCCTGTTTATTTCCTTGTGTAGATAGATGGATAGATATAGAGTTTTCAATCTTATAACTGTCCAGTGTAAGGTGGTTAACTTTTGGGTTAGTCGAGGGTTATCTTCTGTGGTAAGCAGTGGCGTGGTTGTCTGGGGTTAGGGTTAGTTGGGGCCAGGGGTTATCTTGCAGCTAGGTATAGAGGTAAAAACGACTTTCACCCTCATTAGTAACCACCCTCATTAGAATATTGCATCCGATTGGCCAAAGCTTAACTGGGCCTATCTGCTGACTCGTAGCCCCGAATTACACGCGAGTGATATCGTTAGATCCGGGAAGCTGCCCTCTTTCAGGTGTTGGTAGGTTCAGATGAATGGATAGATAAAAAACATAAATGGACAAAGATCAATAAACAGCAGGACACACCTGAAGGATGGACGGTCTACAATTTAACATACTAAAAGAGCAATCCATTTTTTTTAATGTTAAATGTTACATTGCTTAAATGTTTCACTGTCCTTCACTGGCCATTTGTCTGTAGGAATATTTAGTCCTTTAAAAGCATTCAAATGTAGTACGTTGACTTGTTGTTTTATATATTTTAATAGCACGGGTCAGAATCAGTATGTTGTTTCAATGATGACATGCATACGACAGTGTTAGTCTCCACTGTAGGAATCCTTTTTGGGTATAATACGCCAGTTTACTTCATTTGCCATTTTAATGGACATAAATGGACTATATTGTCCCGTCCGAGAAAACGTGCTATTCACGGTTCCATCCAGGAGAGGACGACTTAGGTCCTCTTAATAAAACAGATCCTCCTGGCATATTTTCAGAAACCTGGGACCCTTTCGCTCGTTTTTTTCCTGGTAATGCGAGTCCTTCTTCTGTAGGCGGTTAATCTAATCATCAGGACGTCCTTATTATCGGTGCTTGATTTTGATATCGAGTACACGGATGTGCACCGTATGCTCATAATATTTATTTATGTTTTATTTGCTTATGCCAATGGGTACAATGTACTTGGGTGATTATTGGTTTTGCTTTGAAACTTATTTTGCACGTAAATTTATATACACTTCATAATTATGTACTGAAGATACCACGTGATCATCAGGGACAAGATGCACACACGTGGGTTAGGAATTAAAAACCTCCAAAGGTCAGACCAGTCTGACCCTGGTTGTGCTCCGGCCTAGATTTGCGCTGCCCGCTTTAGTATCCGCTTGAATTGAGCCCCTCATCTCAGCGCCCACCAAAACTCATCATCTTTTGTCGGTGTATTTCGGATTTTTCCTGTTTTAGTTTTAAATGAACCAATTAATTAATTAGGGCTATTTTAGTCTAGGGGTAAAAATCTTTTAGGTGTAAGGTTTAAGAGGGGAATTTTCCTTAGGGATAGTGACCTTAGGTTTAGGGTCCTGTGTAGGTCAAGGTTAGATAACCGTACCCATTAGGGTAAAACCGTCAGGTGTCTACAATCCACACGGCCACTCAGGGGTAAGTTTAGGTGTCAGTCAGGTGTTATTTCCGAAAAATACAGAGTCGCAATTTTAGATTGATTCGATCGATCCAGTGGATATTAGAAAATACAAACTAAATTTAAGGAGATAGATGATAGGTAGATTTCAATCTAATAACCTGATAAAAATAAAGGTAAAAGAGAATTTAATAAACAGCTGGACACACCTGAAGGATGGACTGTCTGGGAGTGAAGACATCCGTCTGAAAGCATGTTCCATACTGTGATTTTTTGCTAAGGTTTCTCAATCCGTAGCAGTTTTAACACGCATATGCACAGTTTCATCCAGGAGAGGGCGACTTAAGCCCACTTAATAAAAAGATCCTCACTGGCATATTTTCAGGAACCCAAACCAAATTTTGGACAAAACCTAATAAAGGGTCCCCTTTGTGTGTGTGTGAGACTCTGTGTGTGTGTGAGACTCTGTGTGTGTGTGTGTGAGACTCTGTGTGTGTGTGAGACTCTGTGTGTGTGTGTGTGTGTGTGCTGTGTGTGTGTGTGTGAGACTCTGTGTGTCTGTGTGAGACTCTGTGTGTGTGTCTGTGTGAGACTCTGTGTGTGAGACTCTGTGTGTCTGTGTGAGACTCTGCGTGTCTGTGTGAGACTCTGCGTGTCTGTGTGAGACTCTGCGTGTCTGTGTGAGACTCTGCGTGTCTGTGTGAGACTCTGCGTGTCTGTGTGAGACTCTGCGTGTCTGTGTGAGACTCTGCGTGTCTGTGTGTGAGACTCTGCGTGTCTGTGTGAGACTCTGCGTGTCTGTGTGAGACTCTGCGTGTCTGTGTGAGACTCTGTGTGTCTGTGTGTGTGTCAAAAGACAATCAATTTTAGTCTGTGGGGGGTTAATGGCTGCTAAAATGTTTACAAGACATTTTAACACTCTGAGAGCTCGGTGCCCATCTGCAGGTACCTTTGCATCCTGACACAGTCTGGCCCAGCCATTCTCAGCACCAGCTGTCAATCCTCAATGCCGGGAGGGTCGTCGACGGACGGGCTGTGTTTGGATTAAACCTATTAAACAAGACAGGTCACCTTGTGATCATCAGGGACAAGATGCACACACGTGGATCATGGCATAATTGAAATAAAAAGGCAATGCAAATAGAATGTTTAAATCATTAACCTCTTATCACATATCTTGTTGTATAATGGATTATGAGCATGCGCATCAAATTGCACGACTTGCGGGAAAAAGTAATTAATTTCTGCATTCTGAAAATCCTGATTGAGGCTCAACGTGGGAACCATGATACGAAAACAGTGAGGGCACAGGCAGTGTAGCAGTGGTGTCTGCAACTAGTTGAATGTTTAAGAAAATACCCTTTTAAGACCAAGTAAATCAAATTTGAGGAACAAATGAGGGAAAAAACAAATATGTTCTTTATAATGTAAATGTCTGGAGAGAAACACGATGAGTTGTATTAACTTCCGAGTTTGAAAATACAAATTTCAACAGGCATTCATAATTTTAATTCATTTTTACAAAAGCTCCCTGAAAAACTCCTGACACTATAATATGGGAATATATTTTACTGTAGCTTCAGATCATGCTGCAAAAAAATGCTTCTTCCTCAGTATTTTTGTCTTGTTTTCCAGTGCAAATGCCCAAAGATTCTTAAATAAAGATACATTTACTGGAGATACAAAATAACATCAAATACAAAGTATTGTTTGAAGTGATTAAAACAAGAACTAATATCTGCCATAATTGGCAAAATAGTAACCTCAATTTAAAGGGACGTTTCGATTACTCATTGACAGATAGTTGTTATTGTTTTAAGAAATAAACTCATTTAATTTATTACATTTTTCAAGACTTTGTTTATATTTGCATCTGAATTAAACATATCTTGATTGAAAGATGTTTGATATTTGTACTAGAAAACAAGACAAAACACAGAGGAAGAGATTCATTCACTTTTGCTTTGCATCCATCCTTTTCTGAATTTCTGCTCTGATTTAAAACGTTCTTAAGGCATTGATTTGTGTAACGGTAAATAAAGACATTTTAAGACTTAAAAACCCTTTTGTGTATGATGTTAATGTGTCCAATATTTACCTGTATCTGACTGAGGATCTGGACATGTATCAGGAAAAGATGACAGCAAGGGCACGAGTAGTGGTCTCTACAAGAAAACACAATAGAAATATTACAAAAATGAATAATTATATTACAGACAGACACAACAACACACACACTACAATACTGCAGTAATCCTGCTGTTCTTGGCAGACTGAAATTCATTTACAGTTTCATGCAAATATAAAGCCCAATACAGTCAGGAAAATGGTACATTTATTGTTGTGTATGGCTAGATTATGGTTACTACAGTAAAACCATGGTCAGAAAACATTTTTAAACAGCTGAATACATGTCATCTCATTACAACAATGAAAATAATGGTTATGTGCATTCATAATTTAGCTTGTAATCAACAAATGAGTGTTAATGATGACAAACAATACACAGAAACGAAAACTACAGCTATGTTCATTCATAATTTGGCATGCAAACAAACAACCCCACGATGATCAACGGTAAACAAAGCCCAACGGGGCAAAGTTTGGTAACAAAACATAAACTGATGTCGCATAAAGCATCTTACCTTTGATAAATAAGACGAGAATGTGTTGAATTAAAGAACCGAAGCGATCGCTGCCGTGTTTTCTTCTTCTGTGAATTCAAGCAACCCGGAAGTGCGCCACGGGAGAGCTAGCGGCCGAAAGAATATTACATCCGTAGTGGTTTAGCACTACCATTGAGAATGAATGGGAAACGGTTTAGGGCCGTTTAGCGCCGCGCCGCCCGGGTTCGAGACCCGCTCGGCACAAGATACAAGATGGAGCGGTGCGGACCCGTGTCGGGGGGTGTTACATACGGAAAGCATTTGTTTTGCACTATATTTACAGTCCAGTTTAAACTGTTATGAATATTCCAAATAAAACAAGGAAACACCAACAAACACAAGCAAATAAAGGTGTGAAACAAAAACACA
Organism: Gymnocypris eckloni scoliostomus; assembly: GCA_027564155.1. Taxonomy (NCBI): domain Eukaryota; kingdom Metazoa; phylum Chordata; class Actinopteri; order Cypriniformes; family Cyprinidae; genus Gymnocypris; species Gymnocypris eckloni. Next base: position 50,439 of record JAJHNS010000052.1, read on the forward strand.
AGCCTTACCTCTTCTCAGCTCGTGCAGCCATTGCAAGAGGGTTCAAATGCTGTTAGTCGCCGGGGTCAGATGTGAAGATTGTTTATATATTATATTATATATTTAATATGATATGTTTTAAGACTCAGATTCAACATTTATAGATTAGAGGACAATGGGATACTGGACCACGACGTGTCTATAACTGGCCAGAGCTGCTTATTTATGTTATGAAGTGTTTTAATTTGCTTAACACAAGCTTTTGAGAAAACAAGTTTAATATTAGAAGTTTAATAACAGTTTTAAAGGCATTCCATGTTCCCAATTTGTCACCTATATATATATATATATATATATATATATATAATATAAAATTATTTTATATCTTTATTAATTTCAATTTTAAAATTCTGACTTTATGACATGGTTATTAATATTATTGCTGCCAGAAATCTGACATTTTTTAAATAAATTATTTAAAATAATATAAGATTTCCACATATGAACATACTTTATATGTTACTTGATATGTATATGTTAAACTTATTTAATAATATATTATTTTTTATGCTGAATTAACTCCACTTTAACACTTTATGGGAGTTAGGTTAAGTGATTTGTGTTCAATTTAACTGAAACGAATTAAAATTAGAAACGCAGAACACAACACTGGCTTTGCCTGAACGTCGGTGTCTCAAGTTGTCCAGAAGAGGGCAGCATATCCTTTTTTTTAAACGTGAAGCCCCCCTCCCGGCTCCGTTCTCTGTTATCTTCTAAAGTTTATTGTAATTGCAGATGATTAAATGAGGGGCACCGTGTCTGTCCGACCATCTTTATAGAAAGACAGGGTGCCAAACAACACCACTGTCCTTCAGTCTAACATGACATGCACTAGTGTTTTGCTGTGGGGGGAGAACATTATAGTGTCTCTCATATGAACTCAACACTACTGCTAGATGAAGCCCTTATAAGGACATGTTTGCATGATGTTACAAGTTGTGCCTGTACATATATATTCACGCCTTTTGATTACATTAACTTTTATAGTTAAATGCAATGGCTCATTCGTGTTACTCACGACGGACTTTTGCACATCACCAGAGATCAAACGCACTTTTAAAAGTACTATTCATGTAATCATTATATGATTGTAACATTTGACAATCGATTTTGATCTAGCTCGGGTAAATAAATCTATCAATTTACCAATCGTACTGTTTAACACTGTACAGCGTCTTTTAATGCAGTCTAGCGTATAACATGAACATTTGTTATGTAATATGCTGTTTATATTGACCTATATGGATGATCTTTATTATTATTAATTTATTTTTCTCTTTAGTCTTGTTACTTTGTCAGCATAATGTTTTTGCATCTAATGATTTCCTCCCATATGTATTTTAGGTGAAGCTCACTTTGAAGTTGCACGTTTGACCACAAAATGTGGTCAATTACCTACACACACAAACAATTATAATGTTCTATTCTGTGTTTTTCTATCAGGACAAGAAAACAATGAGTAGCTCTGAAGATGAAGTTGACTCACTTTTTGAAGAGTCGATGGTTGGTCGAATAAATTCCTTGGAAAAATTCGCAACCGAGGAATTTTCAAAGTTGAAAAAACGAAACCAAAACCTCCAAGATACGTTAAATGAAAGGATGACCAGTGACATGGCTGCGGTTAAGGCTGAGCTCAGTGCCTTAAAAACACATGTCGCTGACCAAGATAGACAGCTACAGGAACTAAAGAAGGAGCTGGAAGACAAGACAAGCGGCGCACCTACCCACACTGAAGTCCAGGAGAAGAGACCGCTTCTTCACCGGATTGGACTCCGGAACAGAAGAAGAGCCGTTCTGAAGAAGGCCTTGACAAGATCCTGGAGCCTTTTTGGCCAGAGAGACCTGATGCCCGCGAGAGGCTGTCTGAAAGGCAGCAGGCCTTCTTCCTTTACATGATGGACCAGCTGAAAGTTAAAGGTGAGAGGGCTTTAAGTCTCTTCACTGTTTGACACGAAAACGTTCTCTCAACAGAAGTCATGTCACATGATACTAACAATAGCAATGTTCTGATATTTCTGTCAGATCGGAGAAACCTGGAGCTGAATGCAGCGACGGTGCAGAGTGAAGGCGTTTCCAGGGGCGTCTGGGACGAGGACTGGTCTCCTGAAAGAATACAAACTAGTTTCACAAAGTACCTGGAAAAAAAAATCCTCCGCCATGTTACAGAAATGCAGAGGCAACATTTCCAGAAGAAAGAACTTGACAGGCTCAGAAAAATGGTTGATTGATAATTGGGCCTGTTCAGTTGCCTTAATTTTGTATTTTTTTATTTCATAAAAACATTTAAGAATTTTTTTGTTTTGTTTTTGTTAATGGTGTTTTAATTTTTGTAATGTTTTAATACATATTATAGCATGCTTTTGATGCACACTGTATCTTGCCATTTTGTATTTGCATTAAACAACACACTTCAATGTAAATATTTCTATACCTTTGACATTTTTCTTGTTTCTTCCACTTTGTTTTGGTTGTTTTTTCTTTTAAATATTAAACAGTTTGTGTAACAATCTTTGTGTGTGTGTGTGTGTGTGTGTGTGTGTGTGTCTGTCCAGCAGAGGGCAGCATATCCTTTTTTGTTATCTTCTAAAGTTTATTATAGTTGCAGATGATTAAATGAGGGGCACCGTGTCTGTCCGACCATCTTTATAGAAAGACAGGGTGCCAAACAACACCACCGTGTTCAGTCTAACATGACATGCACTAGTGTTTTGCTGTGAGGGGAGAACATTGTAGTGTCTCGGATGAACTCAACACTTTTAGATGAAGACATTACAAAGCCATTAGCGCAGGGTACTCGTCACCACCCCCCACTGTGTCCTGTGACGTCTTGCTGCCGATCAAACCTGTAGTGTTCAAACTTTAGTGACAGGATTCAGTCGATCGTCTGCTCAAGGTAACAGATTAATCTTTCATTTTTCAAGTTGTGCCTGTACATATGCGATCAGATGCATGTTTTGGTCTGTAGTATTCCATTTATAAATCAACAGTTTACAAATACCATGGCAACTATGAACGTGTGTTCGTGTTTATATATATGTACATATATATATATATATATATATGTGTGTGTGTGTGTGTGTGTGTGTGTGTGTATATATTATTTTCCATTTATAAATTAACAGTTTTACCACAAATAACACATAGTTAAACTAACGTTACAGTTGTAGCACAGGAGTTGGAAATCTGGACGCCAGCAAACACACACCAAACGGGTAAAGTTAACCAACGCACATTTTAAGGTAATCAATCCTCATAATCACATAGCATGCAATAAATGCTATTAATAATACTGTCTATGTATACAGCAAACCATTCGCGCAACGCTGCGCGTGCGAGGCGTTTTGGATCAATGGAACCGTGCTTTCTCATAGGTCAAGTCCGTTTAGCTTCAGAGTGCATGACAGCGGCTTATTCTGCTTTTGTGTTTCTTTGCAATAAATGAATTGCTCCTATAAATTCTGTTCACTTTAATTTGTTATACACATTTCTTAACATTACAATGATGGTGTTGTGTTAACAACATTCACACACATACAGTACATACAGTGATGTTCGGTAGGCCGCAATGAAAATGTGCTATTCTAAGTTAAATTTAAACATTAATATAAACAAACTGATGATTTTCAAGAACAACTTAACCATGGAAAAGTTTTCATATTTAAGATATTTCAATAGGAATGAATGACAAAATACTGATTATTCATCTGAATATTTAAATATATGATAAGCGACTTCTCTCTCTCTCTCTCTTCTCTCTCTCTCTCTCTCACACACACACACACACACACACACACACACACACACACACACAAACACAGCTGGAGATGTTTCTCAATTTGTGTTGACCATATTTTTATGTTTGTACACTCTACTAAAATTGCTCCAGTTAAAATTGTCTGTTGACAAACACAGCTGGAGATCAAATTGTTAGCTGACACCAATCAGGACAGAAACTATGGAGAAGACAACATGTACGGTGTAAGGATGAAATATCAATACTTGTAAAAGCTATTGTAGCATACTGTGTATCATTGAGTCATGTGATTGGTGTGCCCAACCTAGATGTGTTTTAGATGTGCAGGAATCCTCCAAGGCTGGTCCACTGCTTAATTTGTCATAAGCCCCAGACCAAAATTGAACACCATTTAAAGAATAGCTGCTTACGGGATGCGGATGATGGCTGTATCCAGGAAGAGGCCAAGGTGTCACAAGAGAAGTGGACAAGAGAGGGGAGGATTGTACATCTTTCTGAAGTCAAGAAATTGGTCAGGGAGGACCCATCTTGTGACTCCTTGGCAGATTACTTCCGGGCAAAGGGATTCCTCATCAAAGAGGAGCATGACAGGTAGGGAGGTCTGTGAATGGAGAGGGAACTAGGCACTGTCAGTCATTTCTGATGGGTGCAATGCACTGCAAAAGTGTGTGTTAGTCATACCACAGTAACGGGTCCCTTCTGCTTTCCCAGTGCTGCCATCCAGGAGTCTGAAATTCTGGCTTTCACAGAGGGGGACATGGGAGGTGGCCAACCGCCTCAGCCAAATTAAAGGGGTCCTTCAAAGACCAAGACGGACTTCCGGAGCTTTGCCTCGCCACAATGATGTGGGTCCATCGCCTGGGTCCTACGAGCATTAAAGAGATCAGGTGAGCTCACGGACATATTTTAGACGTGTTCAAACACAGATACATTAGGTCTTGTGAGGTGGAGGAAAGAGTTTGCATTACATCGGAACCTTACCATTTTTGTCTGAATGTTCCCACAGGTCCAGGAATGGAACGACAGAGTGACAGAGGGAGATGGAGTCATTTTAAAGCTGTCAAAAGGAAGCGTAAAGTTGAACAGAAAAGAAGAACACGTAAGACGTTCCTCTACACACCAAACTATTAGTTCATTTGCAGTCTTTGTCACAGCTAACACTTGTAAAATATGCACAAAATATTTGCTGTAGTGGTTGGACTGCTACTTCAAGTACATCCGCCAGAATATTTAAAGGCTCAACCTGTGGAGGGAGACCACCGGGACCGGTTCTTCCTGGGAGCTTCAGGACTTCCTCTTCAGTAACCCAACAGCCGATGTGCAACGACTCACGAGAAAAGCAAGTATTCTAGTCAGTGGTTCACACGGTTGAGTTTTATGACCGTCCATGACAGACATCTTACCTTAATTCCTCCCTCCAACGCATGCCAACAGGTATGTCAAGAGGCTGCAGGAGGGACCTGTGCCACCACCAGAGCCACAGGCAGGAATGGGGGTCAATCCACCCTGGTCAACTGCTGAGGAGGAGGCATCACAGATGCTGGAGAGGTACAGAATGACTTCACCTCATTAAGGTGACCCTCATAAGTAGGGTTGGTAATTGTAAGAAATGATCTACTTGTCATTCAGATTCCTTATTCAGCCTAACATTTTCAGATGTATTCATACATGTTTTTATTTTTAAATAGATGGGAAAGTGATATATACTCTTTGTTGTTTTTATTCATCACTGCCAAAAGATACTAAGATCCATATTATCATAAAATTCAATGACCCATTTTACCATTGATTTAAAACTGAGTATTTTTTTCCAAATACAAAGCAACTACTAACCTTTCTAACTCGTTAATATTTTAGTGTATTTTTGTAACATGCATCAAAGATGCATTGGCCACACAGCACAACAGTGCCATTATTGAACTAAAACGTATTCATTTTCACATTGTTTTGGAATTATTAAAAGAGAGAGAGAGAGGGAGAGAGAGAAGAGCCATTTGTCATCCCAACTTATAAATGCAGTGTGCTAAATCGAGTCGATTATTATTATTTTCAATGCAGGACATCTCCGCCTACCCCAGTGGTGCAGCTCCCAACCCCTAGGTTTTTCATTTTATTTTCTTCAAATTCCATTACTATAAATTAAGTAGTGCTTAAGAAAAGTTTATTACACACAGCCATTTGTGTTATTCATTTTTTATGCTGGATCATTTGGTCGGCAGAGCGGGCATTTGATATATACAGCTATGAAATGGCAATATGTAATATAGCTTGTCTTATACACACACTGTCACTTGCCATTGTGTAGTAGTATTGCACAACACACAAAGATACACAATTATATTGACACACTCGACACATTTAAATGTAAATATTTTAATGTGTAGAGTGTGTCAATATAATTGTGTATCTTTGTGTTGTGCAATACTACTACACAATGGCAAGTGACATTCATGCTTCCACTTTGTTTCGGTTGCTATTTCTTTTGAACATTAAACAGTTTGTGCAGCAATCTTTGTGTCAAACTTTGTTTTTTTCATATATACACACATATATCCAGCAGAGGGCAGCATATCCTTTTTTTTAAATGAGAACGGTTCCGTTCTCTGTTATCTTCTAAAGTTTATTATAGTTGCAGATGATTAAATGAGGGGCACCGTGTCTGTCCGACCATCTTTATAGAAAGACAGGGTGCCAAACAACACCACCGTGTTCAGTCTAACATGACATGCACTAGTGTTTTGCTGTGGGGGGAGAACATTGTAGTGTCTCGGATGAACTCAACACTTTTAGATGAAGACATTTCAAGCCCATTAGTGCAGGGTACTCGACCCCCCTCTGTGTCCTGTGATGTCTTGCTGCCGATCAAAGCTGTAGTGTTCAAACTTTAGTGACAGGATTCAGTCGATCGTCTGCTCAAGGTAACAGATTAAATGCTATTTTTTACATGTTTGCATGATGTTACAAGTTGTGCCTGTACATATATATTCACGTCTTTGATTACATTAACTTTTATATTTAAATGCAAATGGCTCATTCGTGTTACTCACCGACTTTTGCACATCACCAGAGATCAAACGCACTTTTTAAAAGTACTATTCATGTAATCATTATATGGTTGTAACATTTGACAATCGATTTTGATCTAGCTCGGGTAAATAAATCTATCAATTTACCAATCGTACTGTTTAACACTGTACAGCTGCTTTAATGCAGTCTAGCGTATAAGCCTGTATTAATAAAATTGACATGACTTGAATAGAATCTACGACTCTGGTGGAAAACCTCCACAATCCACAAAAAAAGTTTGAGTCAACAAATTGAAAACAAGCTAATTATTGCCATTAATTATGAATTGTATTAAATATATATATATATAACGTATAAAGTACTCGATTGTTGATGTTAAATATTAACGTTAATAATAAAAAAAAAATTCCTAGCAAAACAATGGTTTGACTGTAAATTTTGGTACATCCCCCAATCCTCGGCAGATGGTTATGCTGATCTGTGGCAATGCATCTGGCGCTGTACATAGTTAACAGAAACGTTTAATACGGTCTTCCCATGTCAATCTACATGAACATTTGTTTTGTAATATGCTGTTTAAATAGACTTTTATGGATGATCTTTATTATTATTATTTATTTATTTTAATCAAATGCAATATAAAAGAAAAAGCAATACAGCGCAAACCGTACATTGGATTAAATACAATAATGTATTTGAAAGCGATGCAAGTGCAAACAATGTCTTTTGCTGGTCAGCACACGGAGGAACAGATTCGTTATACCACGAAGGACATTTCTAGGGGCCAAATATACAAAGTCGTGTTTAAAAATGACATGCATTTCACACCGCTGCCCTTGTCCAAAGCCATTTAGCTGGACCCACCTGAACCACTGACTACCCTTTAGTCTTGTTACTTCGTCAGCATAATGTTGTGAATGATCTACACACACTGGGATTACCCAATATATTTCCTATTATATTTCTAATTCCTGTTCTGTGTTTAGCAGGACAAGAAAAAAGATGAGCAGCTCTGAAGAACATGACCTGGACCTGTCTTTTGAGGAGGTGTTACGCAGTCGAATCAATTCTCTCGAGAGATTTGCTATTGAGCAGATTTCTGATGTGATGGAAACACACCAAGACCTACAAGAAAAGTAAACAACAAGATGATGGGTGACATGGCTGCAATTAAGTTTGAGCTTGAATTTTAAAGTCCTACATAGCAGACCAAGACCAAGAGATTGAGGAGTTAAGGAAGCAGCTGGAAGTAAAGGGCAGCAGTGCACCAACCCACTCTGAAGTCCAGGATAAGTGACCAGCTTCTTCAGAACGTGGCGACAATAAACAATGAAGGATTTTCAAGGGGCATCTGGAAGGAGGACTGGGCTCCTTAGTGCATCATAACAATCTTCAAGCAATACCTGGAAAGAAAAAAAATCAAAGTCATCCATCATAATAGAGAGATTCAGAAGCAACAATTTAAACAAAAATAAATAGACAGGCTCAGAAAAAGACCTAATTTTATTTTGTTTTTTGTGTCGAGTGTGAAACATTGCATTCTTGCATAATATTGCATTCTTGCATGTCTTTCAAACACCCTGTAGCATGGCATTGTCTAGTAGTATAGCACAGTCAATTATTTATAGCAGTGACATACAATTTATCCTGCTCCTGTTACTTTCTTTTGAACATTAAACATTGTGTAGCAATGTGTCAAATGGTTTTTAATAACATGAAACAAATATAGCCATAACAATAGCAGTCAATATTATTGTAATGGATTGTTGTGCATGCAATAATATATCATATTCACACACACACACACACAAGTCTCACACATAAATAATACATTAAAATAATATATTGAGCAGTAAAGCAAACAGTAAAACGGCTGTAAAACATCTAAAATAAGAGGATAGTGTCTTTCATCTGCTACATTTAGTCGGTTTTGGTTATTTTGTAATCATTCAGATCTACATAAATAATTAGGGATAAAAAAAAACATGAATACAAAAATGAGGGGGGTGACCTGCATTAAATGCACCACCCTTCTGGTCCACAGGTCACTGGCTTGATTTGACCTGACTTTAACATGTCAATACCAAAGTGTATCACACATTAGTAATATTGTTATCACACTTGTAAAGTATAATTGTCACCAACGTAAATTCATATGCATTTAGATACACGATTTTGTTTGTTTTGTTTAACTAAATTTATAATTAAAATGAGAAAAGCTTGAAAATGATTTTTTTTTTTTAGAGAGCCTGCTACGGAAAGTTTCAAAAACTGACTTTCATCAGGTGGTGTCATTAGTAAGGTGGTAACATTATTCAAATATTACAGTGCCGTTGTGGACTAGGCAAACTGTCTGTTTTATTACATTTTGGCAACCTGTCGAGAGAGATTTGCTATCGAGCAGATTTCTGATGTGATGGAAACACACAAAGACCACCAAAATTCGTTAAACAACAGGATGGTCAGTGACACCGCTGGAGTTAAGGCTGAGCTCAGTGCCTTAAAAGCACGTGTTGCTGATAAACTTTATATTTAAGAAAAAGCTGGAAGAAAAGACAAGCAGTGCGCACCTACCCACACTGAAGCCCAGGAGAAGAGACCGGCTTCTTCGCGGATTGGACTCAGAATGGAAGGTGAGCCGTTCTGAAGAAGACCTTGATAAGATCCTCGAGTCTTTTGGCCAGAGAGATCAGATGCCCAGAGGCTGTCTGAAAGGCAGCAGGCCTTCTTCGTGTTCACAATGGACCAGCTGAAAGTTAAAGGTGAGTGGGCTTTAAGTCTCTTCACTGTTTGACACGAAAACGTTCTCTCAACAGAAGTCATGTCACATGATACTAACAACAACAACCTCGTGATGTTTCTGTCAGATGGGAGAAACCTGGAGCTGAACGCAGCGGGCGGTGAACAATGAAGGAGTTTCTAGGGCGTCTGGGATGCATCGAAACGAGCTTCATGAAGTACCCTGAAAACGAAATAATCCACCATGTTAAAAATATGACATATGCAGAAATAGAGAAATTGACAGGCTCAGAAAAATTGTCGATTAAGAATTGGGCCCGTTCAGTTGCCCTTCATTTGTTTGTTTTTTTTGCCTTTCATAAAAACATTTAAGGATAAATTTTTTGTTAATGGCGTTTACATTTTGTATTGTAATGTTTTAATACATAATATAGCATGTCGTACACACTGTAACTTGCCATTGTGTAGTAGTATTGCACAACACAAAGATACCCAATTGTATTGACACACTCGACACGTTTAAATGTAAATATTTTAATACCCGTGACATTTTTCATGCTTCTTCCACTTTGTTTCGGTTGTTATTACTTTTGAACATTAAAGATTAACTTTGTGCAGCAATCTTTGTTCTTTGTAATACTAACATTCATTCGTTTCCCATGGTTACTTTGTCGATAACTGAATATTATAAACCGTTTTACTGTCCAAAGTAAGGTGGTTAACTTTTGGGTTAGTCGAGGGTTATCTTCTGTGTTAAGCAGTGGCGTGGTTGTTGGGGTTAGGTTCAACGGGCCAGGGGTTATCTCGGGTTATCTTGCAGCTAGGTATAGAAGTAAAAACGACTTTCACCCTCATTAGTAACCACCCTCATTAGAATATTGCATCCGATTGGCCAAAGCTTAACTGGGCATATCTGCTGACTCGTAGGCCCGAATTACACGTGTGTGGTATCGTTAGATCCGGGAAGCTGCCCCCTTTCAGGTGTTGGTAGGTTCAGATGAATGGATTGATAAAAAACATAAATGGACAAAGATCCATAAACAGCAGGACACACCTGAAGGATGGACGGTCTATAATTTAACATACTAAAAGAGCAATCCATTTTTTTTTTTTTACGTTAAATGTTACATTGTTTAAATGTGCCACTGTCCTATGCTGGCCATTTGTCTGTACGAATATTTAGTTCTTTAAAAAGCATTCAACTGTAGTCTGTTGACTTGTTGTTTTGCATGTATATATATTTTAGAATATTGAATAAGAGGTGTATAAGAGGGGGATTTTCCTTAGGGATAGTGACCTTAGGTTTAGGGTCCTGTGTAGGTCAAGGTTAGATAACCGTAGCCATTAAGGGTAAAACCGTCAGGTGTCTACAATCCACATGGCCACTCACGGGTAAGTTTAGGTGTCAGTCAGGTGTTATTTCCGAAAAATACAGAGTCACAATTTTAGATTGATTCGATTGATCCAGTGGATATTAAAAAATACAAATTCAATTTAAGGAGATAGATGATAGGTAGATTTCAATCTAATAACCGGATAAAAATAAAGGTAAAAGAGAATTTAATAAACAGCTGGACACACCTGAAGGATGGACTGTCTGGGAGTGAAGACATCCGTCTGAAAGCATGTTCCATACTGTGATTTTTGCTAAGGTTTCTCAATCCGTAGCAGTTTTAACACGTGCTATGCACAGTTTCATCCAGGAGAGGGCGACTTAAGCCCACTTAATAAAAAAAGATCCTCACTGGCATATTTTCAGAAACCCGGGACCCTTTTATTCGTTTTTTTTTTGTCCAAAATTTGGTGTTGGGTAGAGTTGGGAAAATATTTGTTTCTATTCTCCTGTATCCTCATTAATTTATTATTACAAAAGCTTAATAAACAGACGGAGCAATATAAATAAAAATAAATAAAAAGGTGCTGTTGTTGTATGTTTGTTTTTGTGTATAATTATTTGATATTATTATTTTTAACTCCTTGTTTTTATTGCTGTGATGATTAATTTTAATCCCTATTCCACTTCCTTTCATGTAAAGCACTTTGAATTACCACTGTGTATGAAATGTGCTACATAAATAAACTTGCCTTGTGCCTTGCTTAGTTTTCATAGATGGAGTGTGTTGTTGGATATCCAGGTCAAAGGTCGCAGTGCAGTTCAGTCTAATGTTTAGAATGATTTCAACGATCTATAAGCATTTGTGAGATAATTATATGGAATTATTTAATAACTTATTCTACCTACTTATTTTTCATAGATGGAGTGTGGTTTTAGATATCCATGTCAATGGTCACAGAACAGTTCACCTAAAGCTTCCAGCGTGGTGTGAATTTCTGCTAAATTGTTTGAAGACTTACATTTTTAATAAATGCTAGTCCCATCGTCACCCAGGAAAGGGTGAATTATTAGTCCCTGTTTATTTCCTTGTGTAGATAGATGGATAGATATAGAGTTTTCAATCTTATAACTGTCCAGTGTAAGGTGGTTAACTTTTGGGTTAGTCGAGGGTTATCTTCTGTGGTAAGCAGTGGCGTGGTTGTCTGGGGTTAGGGTTAGTTGGGGCCAGGGTTATTTGGGGCCAGGGGTTATCTTGCAGCTAGGTATAGAGGTAAAAACGACTTTCACCCTCATTAGTAACCACCCTCATTAGAATATTGCATCCGATTGGCCAAAAGCTTAACTGGGCCTATCTGCTGACTCGTAGCCCCGAATTACACGCGAGTGATATCGTTAGATCCGGGAAGCTGCCCTCTTTCAGGTGTTGGTAGGTTCAGATGAATGGATAGATAAAAAACATAAATGGACAAAGATCAATAAACAGCAGGACACACCTGAAGGATGGACGGTCTACAATTTAACATACTAAAAGAGCAATCCATTTTTTTTAATGTTAAATGTTACATTGCTTAAATGTTTCACTGTCCTTCACTGGCCATTTGTCTGTAGGAATATTTAGTCCTTTAAAAAGCATTCAAATGTAGTACGTTGACTTGTTGTTTTATATATTTTAATACGTACGGGTCAGAATCAGTATGTTGTTTCAATGATGACATGCATACGAGTGTTAGTCTCCACTGTAGGAATCCTTTTTGGGTATAATACGCCACAGTTTACTTCATTTGCCATTTTAATGGACATAAATGGACTATATTGTCACGTCCGAGAAAACGTGCTATTTACGGTTCCATCCAGGAGAGGACGACTTAGGTCCTCTTAATAAAACAGATCCTCCCTGGCATATTTTCAGAAACCTGGGACCCTTTCGTTCGTTTTTTTTCCTGGTAATGCGAGTCCTTCTTCTGTAGGCGGTTAATCTAATCATCAGGACGTCCTTATTATCGGTGCTTGATTTTGATATCGAGTACACGGATGTGCACCGTGCGTTCATAATATTTATTTATGTTTTATTTGCTTATGCCAATGGGTACAATGTACTTGGGTGATTATTGGTTTTGCTTTGAAACTTATTTTGCACGTAAATTTATATACACTTCATAATTATGTACTGAAGATACCACGTGATCATCAGGAACAAGATGCACACACGTGGGTTAGGAATTAAAAACCTCCAAAGGTCAGACCAGTCTGACCCTGGTTGTGCTCCGGCCTAGATTTGCGCTGCCCGCTTTAGTATCCGCTTGAATTGAGCCCCTCATCTCAGCGCCCACCAAAACTCATCATCTTTTGTCGGTGTATTTCGGATTTTTCCTGTTTTAGTTTTAAATGAACCAATTAATTAATTAGGGCTATTTTAGTCTAGGGGTAAAAATCTTTTAGGTGTAAGGTTTAAGAGGGGAATTTTCCTTAGGGATAGTGACCTTAGGTTTAGGGTCCTGTGTAGGTCAAGGTTAGATAACCGTACCCATTAGGGTAAAACCGTCAGGTGTCTACAATCCACACGGCCACTCAGGGGTAAGTTTAGGTGTCAGTCAGGTGTTATTTCCGAAAAATACAGAGTCGCAATTTTAGATTGATTCGATCGATCCAGTGGATATTAGAAAATACAAACTAAATTTAAGGAGATAGATGATAGGTAGATTTCAATCTAATAACCTGATAAAAATAAAGGTAAAAGAGAATTTAATAAACAGCTGGACACACCTGAAGGATGGACTGTCTGGGAGTGAAGACATCCGTCTGAAAGCATGTTCCATACTGTGATTTTTTGCTAAGGTTTCTCAATCCGTAGCAGTTTTTAACACGTGCTATGCACAGTTTCATCCAGGAGAGGGCGACTTAAGCCCACTTAATAAAAAAAGATCCTCACTGGCATATTTTCAGGAACCCAAACCAAATTTTGGACAAAAAAAACCTAATAAAAGGGTCCCCTTTGTGTGTGTGTGTGAGACTCTGTGTGTGTGTGTGAGACTCTGTGTGTGTGTGTGAGACTCTGTGTGTGTGAGACTGTGTGTGTGTGTGTGTGAGACTCTGTGTGTGTGTGTGTGAGACTCTGCGTGTCTGTGTGTGAGACTCTGCGTGTCTGTGTGAGACTCTGCGTGTCTGTGTGAGACTCTGCGTGTGTGTGTGAGACTCTGCGTGTCTGTGTGAGACTCTGCGTGTCTGTGTGAGACTCTGCGTGTCTGTGTGAGACTCTGCGTGTCTGTGTGAGACTCTGCGTGTCTGTGTGAGACTCTGCGTGTCTGTGTGAGACTCTGCGTGTCTGTGTGAGACTCTGCGTGTCTGTGTGAGACTCTGCGTGTCTGTGTGAGACTCTGCGTGTCTGTGTGAGACTCTGCGTGTCTGTGTGTGTGTCAAAAGACAATCAATTTTAGTCTGTGGGGGGTTAATGGCTGCTAAAATGTTTACAAGACATTTTAACACTCTGAGAGCTCGGTGCCCATCTGCAGGTACCTTTGCATCCTGACACAGTCTGGCCCAGCCATTCTCAGCACCAGCTGTCAATCCTCAATGCCGGGAGGGTCGTCGACGGACGGGCTGTGTTTGGATTAAACCTATTAAACAAGACAGGTCACCTTGTGATCATCAGGGACAAGATGCACACACGTGGATCATGGCATAATTGAAATAAAAAGGCAATGCAAATAGAATGTTTAAATCATTAACCTCTTATCACATATCTTGTTGTATAATGGATTATGAGCATGCATCAAATTGCACGACTTGCGGGAAAAAGTAATTAATTTCTGCATTCTGAAAATCCTGATTGAGGCTCAACGTGGGAACCATGATACGAAAACAGTGAGGGCACAGGCAGTGTAGCAGTGGTGTCTGCAACTAGTTGAATGTTTAAGAAAATACCTTTTTAAGACCAAGTAAATCAAATTTGAGGAACAAATGAGGGAAAAAACAAATATGTTCTTTATAATGTAAATGTCTGGAGAGAAACACGATGAGTTGTATTAACTTCCGAGTTTGAAAATACAAATTTCAACAGGCATTCATAATTTTAATTCATTTTTACAAAAGCTCCCTGAAAAACTCCTGACACTATAATATGGGAATATATTTTACTGTAGCTTCAGATCATGCTGCAAAAAAATGCTTCTTCCTCAGTATTTTTGTCTTGTTTTCCAGTGCAAATGCCCAAAGATTCTTAAATAAAGATACATTTACTGGAGATACAAAATAACATCAAATACAAAGTATTGTTTGAAGTGATTAAAACAAGAACTAATATCTGCCATAATTGGCAAAATAGTAACCTCAATTTAAAGGGACGTTTCGATTACTCATTGACAGATAGTTGTTATTGTTTTAAGAAATAAACTCATTTAATTTATTACATTTTTCAAGACTTTGTTTATATTTGCATCTGAATTAAACATATCTTGATTGAAAGATGTTTGATATTTGTACTAGAAAACAAGACAAAACACAGAGGAAGAGATTCATTCACTTTTTGCTTTGCATCCATCCTTTTCTGAATTTCTGCTCTGATTTAAAACGTTCTTAAGGCATTGATTTGTGTAACGGTAAATAAAGACATTTTAAGACTTAAAAACCCTTTTGTGTATGATGTTAATGTGTCCAATATTTACCTGTATCTGACTGAGGATCTGGACATGTATCAGGAAAAGATGACAGCAAGGGCACGAGTAGTGGTCTCTACAAGAAAACACAATAGAAATATTACAAAAATGAATAATTATATTACAGACAGACACAAATAAACACACACACACTACAATACTGCAGTAATCCTGCTGTTCTTGGCAGACTGAAATTCATTTACAGTTTCATGCAAATATAAAGCCCAATACAGTCAGGAAAATGGTACATTTATTGTTGTGTATGGCTAGATTATGGTTACTACAGTAAAACCATGGTCAGAAAACATTTTTAAACAGCTGAATACATGTCATCTCATTACAACAATGAAAATAATGGTTATGTGCATTCATAATTTAGCTTGTAATCAACAAATGAGTGTTAATGATGACAAACAATACACAGAAACGAAAACTACAGCTATGTTCATTCATAATTTGGCATGCAAACAAACAACCCCACGATGATCAACGGTAAACAAAGCCCAACGGGGCAAAGTTTGGTAACAAAACATAAACTGATGTCGCATAAAGCATCTTACCTTTGATAAATAAGACGAGAATGTGTTGAATTAAAGAACCGAAGCGATCGCTGCCGTGTTTTCTTCTTCTGTGAATTCAAGCAACCCGGAAGTGCGCCACGGGAGAGCTAGCGGCCGAAAGAATATTACATCCGTAGTGGTTTAGCACTACCATTGAGAATGAATGGGAAACGGTTTAGGGCCGTTTAGCGCCGCCGCCCGGGTTCGAGACCCGCCTGCACAAGATACAAGAGATGGAGTGTGCGGACCTTGTCGGGGTGTTACATACGGAAAGCATTTGTTTTGCACTATATTTACAGTCCAGTTTAAACTGTTATGAATATTCCAAATAAAACAAGGAAACACCAACAAACACAAGCAAATAAAGGTGTGAAACAAAAACACAAGCCTTACCTCTTCTCAGCTCGTGCAGCCATTGCAAGAGGGTTCAAATGCTGTTAGTCGCCGGGGTCAGATGTGAAGATTGTTTATATATTACATTGTTTATTGTCGCCACGTTCTGAAGAAGCTGGTCACTTATCCTGGACTTCAGAGTGGGTTGGTGCACTGCTGCCCTTTACTTCCAGCTGCTTCCTTAACTCCTCAATCTCTTGGTCTTGGTCTGCTATGTAGGACTTTAAAAATTCAAGCTCAAACTTAATTGCAGCCATGTCACCCATCATCTTGTTGTTTACTTTTTCTTGTAGGTCTTGGTGTGTTTCCATCACATCAGAAATCTGCTCAATAGCAAATCTCTCGAGAGAATTGATTCGACTGCGTAACACCTCCTCAAAAGACAGGTCCAGGTCATGTTCTTCAGAGCTGCTCATCTTTTTTTCTTGTCCTGCTAAACACAGAACAGGAATTAGAAATATAATAGGAAATATATTGGGTAATCCCAGTGTGTGTAGATCATTCACAACATTATGCTGACGAAGTAACAAGACTAAAGGGTAGTCAGTGGTTCAGGTGGGTCCAGCTAAATGGCTTTGGACAAGGGCAGCGGTGTGAAATGCATGTCATTTTTAAACACGACATTGTATATTTGGCCCCTAGAAATGTCCTTCGTGGTATAACGAATCTGTTCCTCCGTGTGCTGACCAGCAAAAGACATTGTTTGCACTTGCATCGCTTTCAAATAGATTATTGTATTTAATCCAATGTACGGTTTGCGCTGTATTGCTTTTTCTTTTATATTGCATTTGATTAAAATAAATAATTAATAATAAAATAAAAATAATATCATTATGGATGATAATAATCATCCATAAAAGTCTATTTAAACAGCATATTACAAAACAAATGTTCATGTAGATTGACATGGGAAGACCGTATTAAACGTTTCTGTTAACTATGTACAGCGCCAGATGCATTGCCACAGATCAGCATAACCATCTGCCGAGGATTGGGGGATGTACCAAAATTTACAGTCAAACCATTGTTTTGCTAGGAATTTTTTTTTATTATTAACGTTAATATTTAACATCAACAATCGAGTACTTTATACGTTATATATATATATATTTAATACAATTCATAATTAATGGCAATAATTAGCTTGTTTTCAATTTGTTGACTCAAACTTTTTGTGGATTGTGGAGGTTTTCCACCAGAGTCGTAGATTCTATTCAAGTCATGTCAATTTTATTAATACAGGCTTATACGCTAGACTGCATTAAAGCAGCTGTACAGTGTTAAACAGTACGATTGGTAAATTGATAGATTTATTTACCCGAGCTAGATCAAAATCGATTGTCAAATGTTACAACCATATAATGATTACATGAATAGTACTTTTAAAAAGTGCGTTTGATCTCTGGTGATGTGCAAAAGTCGGTGAGTAACACGAATGAGCCATTTGCATTTAAATATAAAAGTTAATGTAATCAAAGACGTGAATATATATGTACAGGCACAACTTGTAACATCATGCAAACATGTAAAAAATAGCATTTAATCTGTTACCTTGAGCAGACGATCGACTGAATCCTGTCACTAAAGTTTGAACACTACAGCTTTGATCGGCAGCAAGACATCACAGGACACAGAGGGGGTCGAGTACCCTGCACTAATGGGCTTGAAATGTCTTCATCTAAAAGTGTTGAGTTCATCCGAGACACTACAATGTTCTCCCCCCACAGCAAAACACTAGTGCATGTCATGTTAGACTGAACACGGTGGTGTTGTTTGGCACCCTGTCTTTCTATAAAGATGGTCGGACAGACACGGTGCCCCTCATTTAATCATCTGCAACTATAATAAACTTTAGAAGATAACAGAGAACGGAACCGTTCTCATTTAAAAAAAAGGATATGCTGCCCTCTGCTGGATATATGTGTGTATATATGAAAAAAACAAAGTTTGACACAAAGATTGCTGCACAAACTGTTTAATGTTCAAAAGAAATAGCAACCGAAACAAAGTGGAAGCATGAATGTCACTTGCCATTGTGTAGTAGTATTGCACAACACAAAGATACACAATTATATTGACACACTCTACACATTAAAATATTTACATTTAAATGTGTCGAGTGTGTCAATATAATTGTGTATCTTTGTGTGTTGTGCAATACTACTACACAATGGCAAGTGACAGTGTGTGTATAAGACAAGCTATATTACATATTGCCATTTCATAGCTGTATATATCAAATGCCCGCTCTGCCGACCAAATGATCCAGCATAAAAAATGAATAACACAAATGGCTGTGTGTAATAAACTTTTCTTAAGCACTACTTAATTTATAGTAATGGAATTTGAAGAAAATAAAATGAAAAACCTAGGGGTTGGGAGCTGCACCACTGGGGTAGGCGGAGATGTCCTGCATTGAAAATAATAATAATCGACTCGATTTAGCACACTGCATTTATAAGTTGGGATGACAAATCTCTCTCTCTCTCTCTCTCTTTTAATAATTCCAAAACAATGTGAAAATGAATACGTTTTAGTTCCAATAATGGCACTGTTGTGCTGTGTGGCCAATGCATCTTTGATGCATGTTACAAAAATACACTAAAATATTAACGAGTTAGAAAGGTTAGTAGTTGCTTTGTATTTGGAAAAAAATACTCAGTTTTAAATCAATGGTAAAATGGGTCATTGAATTTTATGATAATATGGATCTTAGTATCTTTTGGCAGTGATGAATAAAACAACAAAGAGTATATATCACTTTCCCATCTATTTAAAAATAAAAACATGTATGAATACATCTGAAAATGTTAGGCTGAATAAGGAATCTGAATGACAAGTAGATCATTTCTTACAATTACCAACCCTACTTATGAGGGTCACCTTAATGAGGTGAAGTCATTCTGTACCTCTCCAGCATCTGTGATGCCTCCTCCTCAGCAGTTGACCAGGGTGGATTGACCCCCATTCCTGCCTGTGGCTCTGGTGGTGGCACAGGTCCCTCCTGCAGCCTCTTGACATACCTGTTGGCATGCGTTGGAGGGAGGAATTAAGGTAAGATGTCTGTCATGGACGGTCATAAAACTCAACCGTGTGAACCACTGACTAGAATACTTGCTTTTCTCGTAGTCGTTGCACATCGGCTGTTGGGTTACGAAGAGGAAGTCCTGAAGCTCCCAGGAAGAACCGGTCCCGGTCGTCTCCCTCCACAGGTTGAGCCTTTAAATATTCTGGCCGGATGTACTTGAAGTAGCAGTCCAACCACTACAGCAAATATTTTGTGCATATTTTACAAGTGTTAGCTGTGACAAAGACTGCAAATGAACTAATAGTTTGGTGTGTAGAGGAACGTCTTACGTGTTCTTCTTTTCTGTTCAACTTTACGCTTCCTTTTGACAGCTTTAAAATGACTCCATCTCCCTCTGTCACTCTGTCGTTCCATTCCTGGACCTGTGGGAACATTCAGACAAAAATGGTAAGGTTCCGATGTAATGCAAACTCTTTCCTCCACCTCACAAGACCTAATGTATCTGTGTTTGAACACGTCTAAAATATGTCCGCGGTGAGCTCACCCTGATCTCTTTAATGCTCGTAGGACCCAGGCGATGGACCCACATCATTGTGGCGAGGCAAAAGCTCCGGAAGTCCGTCTTGGTCTTTGAAGGGACCCCTTTAATTTGGCTGAGGCGGTTGGCCACCTCTCCCATGTCCCCCTCTGTGAAAGCCAGAATTTCAGACTCCTGGATGGCAGCACTGGGAAACGAAGGGACCCGTTACTGTGGTATGACTAACACACACTTTTGCAGTGCATTGCACCCATCAGAAATGACTGACAGTGCCTAGTTCCCTCTCCATTCACAGACCTCCCTACCTGTCATGCTCCTCTTTGATGAGGAATCCCTTTGCCCGGAAGTAATCTGCCAAGGAGTCACAAGATGGGTCCTCCCTGACCAATTTCTTGACTTCAGAAAGATGTACAACCCTCCCCTCTCTTGTCCACTTCTCTTGTGACACCTTGGCCCTCGAGACTTCTTCCTGGATACAGCCATCATCCGCATCCCGTAAGCAGCTATTCTTTAAATGGTGTTCAATTTTGGTCTGGGGCTTATGACAAATTAAGCAGTGGACCAGCCTTGGAGGATTCCTGCACACATCTAAAACACATCTAGGTTCATTTTCAATCACATGACTCAATACACCGTATGCTACAATGACTTTTACAGTATTGATGTCAACACGTACATGTTGTCTTCTCCATGATTTCTGTCCACAGTGGTGTCTGTTATCTCCAGCTGTGTTTGTCTGCAACTATGGGCAACAGACAATTTTGAAAGTAGGAGGTGTACAAACATAAAAATATGGTCAGCACAAATTGAGAAACATTGGTTTGTGTGTGTGTGTGTGTGTGTGTGTGTGTGTGAGAGAGAGAGAGAGAGAGAGAGAGAATCTAACATATATCATATATTTAAATGTTCAGATGAATAATCAGTATTTTGTCATTCATTCTAATATTGAAATATCTTAAATATGACTTTTTTCCATAGGTTAAGTTGTTTCTTGAAAATCATCCAAGTTTGTTTATATTAATGTTTAAATTTAACTTAGAATAGCACATTTTCATTGCGGCCTACCGAACATCACTGTATGTACTGTATGTGTGTGAATGTTGTTAACACAACACCATCATTGTAATGTTAAGAAATGTGTATAACAAATTAAAGTGAACAGAATTTATAGGAGCAATTCATTTATTGCAAAGAAACACAAAAGCAGAATAAGCCGCTGTCATGCACTCTGAAGCTAAACGGACTTGACCTATGAGAAAGCACGGTTCCATTGATCCAAAACGCCTCGCACGCGCAGCGGTTGCGCGAATGGTTTGCTGTATACATAGACAGTATTATTAATAGCATTTATTGCATCTAACATGCTATGTGATTATGAGGATTGATTACCTTAAAATGTGCGTTGGTTAACTTTACCCGTTTGGTGTGTGTTTGCTGGCGTCCAGATTTCCAACTCCTGTGCTACAACTGTAACGTTAGTTTAACTATGTGTTATTTGTGGTAAAACTGTTAATTTATAAATGGAAAATAATATATACACACACACACACACACACACACACACACACATATATATATATATATATATGTACATATATATAAACACGAACACACGTTCATAGTTGCCATGGTATTTGTAAACTGTTGATTTATAAATGGAATACTACAGACCAAAACATGCATCTGATCGCATATGTACGGGCACAACTTGAAAAATGAAAGATTAATCTGTTACCTTGAGCAGACGATCGACTGAATCCTGTCACTAAAGTTTGAACACTACAGGTTTGATCGGCAGCAAGACGTCACAGGACACAGTGGGGGGGGTGGTGACGAGTACCCTGCGCTAATGGCTTTGTAATGTCTTCATCTAAAAGTGTTGAGTTCATCCGAGACACTACAATGTTCTCCCCTCACGGCAAAACACTAGTGCATGTCATGTTAGACTGAACACGGTGGTGTTGTTTGGCACCCTGTCTTTCTATAAAGATGGTCGGACAGACACGGTGCCCCTCATTTAATCATCTGCAACTATAATAAACTTTAGAATATAACAAAAAAAGGATATGCTGCCCTCTGCTGGACAGACACACACACACACACACACACACACACACACACACAAAGATTGTTACACAAACTGTTTAATATTTAAAAGAAAAAACAACCAAAACAAAGTGGAAGAAACAAGAAAAATGTCAAAGGTATAGAAATATTTACATTGAAGTGTGTTGTGCAATGCAAATACAAAATGGCAAGATACAGTGTGCATCAAAAGCATGCTATAATATGTATTAAAACATTACAAAAATTAAAACACCATTAACAAAAACAAAACAAAAAAATTCTTAAATGTTTTTATGAAATAAAAAAAATACAAAATTAAGGCAACTGAACAGGCCCAATTATCAATCAACCATTTTTCTGAGCCTGTCAAGTTCTTTCTTCTGGAAATGTTGCCTCTGCATTTGCAGGATTTTTTTTTCCAGGTACTTTGTGAAACTAGTTTGTATTCTTTCAGGAGACCAGTCCTCGTCCCAGACGCCCCTGGAAACGCCTTCACTCTGCACCGTCGCTGCATTCAGCTCCAGGTTTCTCCGATCTGACAGAAATATCAGAACATTGCTATTGTTAGTATCATGTGACATGACTTCTGTTGAGAGAACGTTTTCGTGTCAAACAGTGAAGAGACTTAAAGCCCTCTCACCTTTAACTTTCAGCTGGTCCATCATGTAAAGGAAGAAGGCCTGCTGCCTTTCAGACAGCCTCGCGGGCATCAGGTCTCTCTGGCCAAAAAGGCTCCAGGATCTTGTCAAGGCCTTCTTCAGAACGGCTCTTCTTCTGTTCCGGAGTCCAATCCGGTGAAGAAGCCGGTCTCTTCTCCTGGACTTCAGTGTGGGTAGGTGCGCCGCTTGTCTTGTCTTCCAGCTCCTTCTTTAGTTCCTGTAGCTGTCTATCTTGGTCAGCGACATGTGTTTTTAAGGCACTGAGCTCAGCCTTAACCGCAGCCATGTCACTGGTCATCCTTTCATTTAACGTATCTTGGAGGTTTTGGTTTCGTTTTTTCAACTTTGAAAATTCCTCGGTTGCGAATTTTTCCAAGGAATTTATTCGACCAACCATCGACTCTTCAAAAAGCGAGTCAACTTCATCTTCAGAGCTACTCATTGTTTTCTTGTCCTGATAGAAAAACACAGAATAGAACATTATAATTGTTTGTGTGTGTGTAGGTAATTGACCACATTTTGTGGTCAAAGCGCAACTTCAAAGTGAGCTTCACCTAAAATACATATGGGAGGAAATCATTAGATGCAAAACATTATGCTGACAAAGTAACAAGACTAAAGAGAAAATAAATTAATAATAATAAAGATCATCCATATAGGTCAATTTAAACAGCATATTACATAACAAATGTTCATGTTATACGCTAGACTGCATTAAAAGACGCTGTACAGTGTTAAACACGATTGGTAAATTGATAGATTTATTTACCCGAGCTAGATCAAAATCGATTGTCAAATGTTACAATCATATAATGATTACATGAATAGTACTTTTAAAAAGTGCGTTTGATCTCTGGTGATGTGCAAAAGTCCGTCGTGAGTAACACGAATGAGCCATTGCATTTAACTATAAAAGTTAATGTAATCAAAGACGTGAATATATATGTACAGGCACAACTTGTAACATCATGCAAACATGTCCTTATAAGGGCTTCATCTAGCAGTAGTGTTGAGTTCATATGAGAGACACTATAATGTTCTCCCCCCACAGCAAAACACTAGTGCATGTCATGTTAGACTGAAGGACAGTGGTGTTGTTTGGCACCCTGTCTTTCTATAAAGATGGTCGGACAGACACGGTGCCCCTCATTTAATCATCTGCAATTACAATAAACTTTAGAAGATAACAGAGAACGGAGCCGGGAGGGGGGCTTCACGTTTAAAAAAAAGGATATGCTGCCCTCTTCTGGACAACTTGAGACACCGACGTTCAGGCAAAGCCAGTGTTGTGTTCTGCGTTTCTAATTTTAATTCGTTTCAGTTAAATTGAACACAAATCACTTAACCTCCCCCTACAAACTTTAACTCCCATAAAGTGTTAAAGTGGAGTTAATTCAGCATAAAAAATAATATATTATTAAATAAGTTTAACATATACATATCAAGTAACATATAAAGTATGTTCATATGTGGAAATCTTATATTATTTTAAATAATTTATTTAAAAAATGTCAGATTTCTGGCAGCAATAATATTAATAACCATGTCATAAAGTCAGAATTTTAAAATTGAAATTAATAAAGATATAAAATAATTTTATATTATATATATATATATATATATATATAGGTGACAAATTGGGAACATGGAATGCCTTTAAAACTGTTATTAAACTTCTAATATTAAACTTGTTTTCTCAAAAGCTTGTGTTAAGCAAATTAAAACACTTCATAACATAAATAAGCAGCTCTGGCCAGTTATAGACACGTCGTGGTCCAGTATCCCATTGTCCTCTAATCTATAAATGTTGAATCTGAGTCTTAAAACATATCATATTAAATATATAATATAATATATAAACAATCTTCACATCTGACCCCGGCGACTAACAGCATTTGAACCCTCTTGCAATGGCTGCACGAGCTGAGAAGAGGTAAGGCTTGTGTTTTTGTTTCACACCTTTATTTGCTTGTGTTTGTTGGTGTTCAGCTGTTTAAAAATGTTTTCTGTAGTATGCTTTTTCGAGCGTTTTCAGGCCCAGAGACACACTGCCCTGGCGGGGTCGAGTCTGCCCCAACGCCCCTCACTCTGGTTGTCGGTCACGATGAGAGCTAAGCTGCAGGGGCTTTTCGAGCGTCAGGCCCAGAGACACACTACCCTGGCGGGGTCGGGTCTGCCCCAACGCCCCTCACTCTGGTTGTCGGTCACGATGAGAGCTAAGCTGCAGGGGCTTTTTCATGCGTTGACAGGCCCAGAAACGCATCACCCCGACGGGGTAGATTCCAGCACAACACCCCTCACTCTGGTTGTCGGTCACGATGGGAGCTAAGCTCCAGGGTCTTTTCGAGCGTTGCCAGGCCCAGATACACATCACTCTGGCGGGGTAAAGTCCACCCCAGACCCGCAGACCCCGGAGGAATCTGACTCGGGTTGACCAGCGGCGGGGACGAGGCTCCAGGGTCTTTCGGCGAGAGGCGAGTCCGACGAGGGCTCACCCTCTCGGACCCGACCGTTTTGGCTCAGACCCTGGGTGAATTTCGGCCCAAAAAAACGACTAAGTATCCGATGCGGGCCTTGGCCATGAGAACCACCCTCTTCGAGGTGCCGGGCAGAGCCGGGGAAGGCACCCCGTCCTCGGGTGAGTTCCGGATTCGACCGCGATCCTGGAGGTGGGCCCGATAGGAGGAGCCGTTCTGACGTGGCGTCGCGATTTTACCAAACGTGTATTTTTGTGGACTTAGGTTTTGAAGGCTTAAATGACGGAGCTCACAGGGGCTTTTCGAGCGTTGCCAGGCCCATTTACACACCACCCTGGCGGGGTTGATTCCACCCCAACGCCCCTCACTATGGTTGTCGGTCACGATGAGAGCTAAGCTGCAGGGGCTTTTCGAGCGTTGCCAGGCCCATTTACACACCACCCTGGCGGGGTTGATTCCACCCCAACGCCCCTCACTCTGGTTGTCGGTCACGATGAGAGCTAAGCTGCAGGGGCTTTTTCGAGCGTTTTCAGGCCCAGAGACACACTACCCTGGCGGGGTCGAGTCTGCCCCAACGCCCCTCGCTCTGGTTGTCGGTCACGATGAGAGCTAAGCTGCAGGGGCTTTTTCGAGCGTTTTCAGGCCCAGAGACACACTGCCCTGGCGGGGTCGAGTCTGCCCCAACGCCCCTCACTCTGGTTGTCGGTCACGATGAGAGCTAAGCTGCAGGGGCTTTTTCGAGCGTTTTCAGGCCCAGAGACACACTGCCCTGGCGGGGTCGAGTCTGCCCCAACGCCCCTCACTCTGGTTGTCGGTCACGATGAGAGCTAAGCTGCAGGGGCTTTTTCGAGCGTTTTCAGGCCCAGAGACACACTACCCTGGCGGGGTCGAGTCTGCCCCAACGCCCCTCGCTCTGGTTGTCGGTCAGGATGAGAGCTAAGCTGCAGGGGCTTTTTCGAGCGTTTTCAGGCCCAGAGACACACTACCCTGGCGGGGTCGGGTCTGCCCCAACGCCCCTCACTATGGTTGTCGGTCACGATGAGAGCTAAGCTGCAGGGGCTTTTTCGAGCGTTTTCAGGCCCAGAGACACACTGCCCTGGCGGGGTCGAGTCTGCCCCAACGCCCCTCACTCTGGTTGTCGGTCACGATGAGAGCTAAGCTGCAGGGGCTTTTCGAGCGTTTTCAGGCCCAGAGACACACTACCCTGGCGGGGTCGAGTCTGCCCCAACGCCCCTCACTCTGGTTGTCGGTCACGATGAGAGCTAAGCTGCAGGGGCTTTTTCATGCGTTGACAGGCCCAGAAACGCATCACCCCGACGGGGTAGATTCCAGCACAACACCCCTCACTCTGGTTGTCGGTCACGATGGGAGCTAAGCTCCAGGGTCTTTTCGAGCGTTGCCAGGCCCAGATACACATCACTCTGGCGGGGTAAAGTCCACCCCAGACCCGCAGACCCCGGAGGAATCTGACTCGGGTTGACCAGCGGCGGGGACGAGGCTCCAGGGTCTTTCGGCGAGAGGCGAGTCCGACGAGGGCTCACCCTCTCGGACCCGACCGTTTTGGCTCAGACCCTGGGTGAATTTCGGCCCAAAAAAACGACTAAGTATCCGATGCGGGCCTTGGCCATGAGAACCACCCTCTTCGAGGTGCCGGGCAGAGCCGGGGAAGGCACCCCGTCCTCGGGTGAGTTCCGGATTCGACCGCGATCCTGGAGGTGGGCCCGATAGGAGGAGCCGTTCTGACGTGGCGTCGCGATTTTACCAAACGTGTATTTTTGTGGACTTAGGTTTTGAAGGCTTAAATGACGGAGCTCACAGGGGCTTTTCGAGCGTTGCCAGGCCCATTTACACACCACCCTGGCGGGGTTGATTCCACCCCAACGCCCCTCACTATGGTTGTCGGTCACGATGAGAGCTAAGCTGCAGGGGCTTTTCGAGCGTTGACAGGCCCATATACACACCACCCCGACGGGGTAGATTCCAGCCCAACACCCCTCACTCTGGTTGTCGGTTACGATGGGAGCTAAGCTGCAGGGGCTTTTCGAGCGTTGACATGCCCAGAAACGCATCACCCCGACGGGGTAGATTCCAGCCCAACACCCCTCACTCTGGTTGTCGGTCACAATGAGAGCTAAGCTCCAGGGGCTTTTCGAGCGTTGCCAGGCCCATTTACACACCACCCTGGCGGGGTAGATTCCTCCCCAACGCCCCTCGCTCTGGTTGTCGGTCACGGTGAGAGCTAAGCTCCAGGCCAGGGGCTTTTCGAGCGTTGACAGGTCCAGATACACACCACCCCGACGGGGTAGATTCCAGCCCAACACCCCTCACACTGGTTGTCGGTCACGATGGGAGCTAAGCTGCAGGGGCTTTTTCATGCGTTGACATGCCCAGATACACATCACCCCGACGGGGTAGATTCCAGCCCAACACCCCTCACACTGGTTGTCGGTCACGATGGGAGCTAAGCTGCAGGGGCTTTTTCATGCGTTGACAGGCCCAGAAACGCATCACCTCGACGGGGTAGATTCCAGACCAACACCCCTCACTCTGGTTGTCGGTCACAATGAGAGCTAAGCTCCAGGGGCTTTTCGAGCGTTGCCAGGCCCAGGGACACATCACTCTGGCGGGGTAAAGTCCACCCCGACGCCCCTCGCTCTGGTTGTCGGTCACGATGGGAGCTAAGCTGCAGGGGCTTTTTCATGCGTTGACAGGCCCAGAAACGCATCACACCGACGGGGTAGATTCCAGCCCAACACCCCTCACTCTGGTTGTCGGTCACAATGAGAGCTAAGCTCCAGGGTCTTTTCGAGCGTTGCCAGGCCCAGATACACATCACACTGGCGGGGTAAATCCACCCCAGACCCTGGAGGAATCTGTCTCGGGTTGACCAGCGGCGGGGACGAGGCTCCAGGGTCTTTCGGCGAGAGCCGAGTCCGACGAGGGCTCACCCTCTCGGACCCGACCGTTTTGGCTCAGACCCTGGGTGAATTTCGGCCCAAAAAAACGACTAAGTATCCGATGCGGGCCTTGGCCATGAGAACCACCCTCTTCGAGGTGCCGGTCAGAGCCGGGCAAGGCACCCCGTCCTCGGGTGAGTTCCGGATTCGACCGCGATCACGGAGGTCGTGCGGTTAGGAGGAGCCGTTCTGATGTGGCGTCGCGATTTCACCAAACGTGTATTTTTGTGGACTTAGGTTTTGAAGGCTTAAATGACGGAGCTCACAGGGGCTTTTCGAGCGTTGCCAGGCCCAGATACACACCACCCTGGCGGGGTAGATTCCAGCCCAACGCCCCTCGCTCTGGTTGTCGGTCAGGATGAGAGCCAAGCCGCAGGGGCTTTTTCGTGCGTTGACAGGCCCAGAAACGCATCACCCCGACGGGGTCGAGTCTGCCCCAACGCCCCTCACTCTGGTTGTCGGTCACAATGAGAGCTAAGCTCCAGGGTCTTTTCGAGCGTTGCCAGGCCCAGGGACACATCACCCCGACGGGGTAGACTCTAGCCCAACACCCCTCACTCTGGTTGTCGGTCACAATGAGAGCTAAGCTCCAGGGGCTTTTCGAGCGTTGCCAGGCCCAGAAACGCATCACCCCGACGGGGTAGATTCCAGCACAACACCCCTCACTCTGGTTGTCGGTCACAATGAGGCCAAGTCAGTAGGGGCTTTTTCGTGCGTTGACAGGCCCAGAAACGCATCACCCCGACGGGGTAGATTTCAGCCCAGCACCCCTCACTCTGGTTGTCGGTCACAATGAGAGCTAAGCTCCAGGGTCTCTTCGTGCGTTGACAGGCCCAGAAAAGCATCACCCCGACGGGGTAGATTCCACCCCAGACCCCAGACCCCAGACCCCAGACCCCAGACCCCAGACCCCAGACCCCAGACCCGCAGGCCCCGGAGGAATCCGTCTCGGGGTGACCAGTGGCGGGATCGAGGCTCCAGGGTCGCTTCGGCGAGAGGCGAGTCCGACGAGGGCTCACCCTCTCGGACTCGACCATTTTGGCTCAGACCCTGGGTGAATTTCGGCCAAAAAAAACGACTAAGTGTCCGATGCGGGCCTTGGCCATGAGAACCACCCTCTTCGAGGTGCGAGCCGATCCGGTAGGGCGCCGGTTCCGGATTCGACCGCGACCCTGGAGGTGGGCCCGATAGGAGGAGCCGTTCTGATGTGGCGTCGCGATTTCGGCGATCGGGTAATTTTGTGGCCTTAGGTTTTGAACGCCTTGTCACACTAAACACGGACGTCAAAGCATGGAGGGGAGGACGCTTATCTCGCCAACCTGGCCAATCCCGGAGG
>JAJHNS010000052.1:90000-100000 GCA_027564155.1 Gymnocypris eckloni scoliostomus
GCTATCTACTTGGGCCTGGTGGCGTTGGATAGGGGACCTGGAGCTCTACTATAACCCCGAGTTTTGTGAAGTTTGTCCCCGCCAGAGGGGAGTTATAGCGGGTCAAAGTTTCAACTTTGGGGGCCTATATCTTAGGCCTCCAGGAGGCCATCGACTCTGGGCTGGTGGCGTTGGATAGGGGGCCTGGAGCTCTACTATAACCCCGAGTTTTGTGAAGTTTGTCCCCGCCAGAGGGGAGTTATAGCGGGTCAAAGTTTCAACATTTGGGGCCTATATCTTAGGCCTCCAGGAGGCCATCGGCTCGGGGCTGGTGGCGTTGGATAGGGGGCCTGGAGCTCTACTATAACCCCGAGTTTTGTGAAGTTTGTCCCCGCCAGAGGGGAGTTATAGCGGGTCAAAGTTTCAACTTTGGGGGTATTTTAGCCCCAGGAGGCATCGACTCGGGGGTGGTCTCGTTGGATAGGGGACCTGGAGCTCTACTATAACCCCGAGTTTTGTGAAGTTTGTCCCCGCCAGAGGGGAGTTATAGCGGGTCAAAGTTTCAACATTTGGGGGCCTATATCTTAGGCCTCCAGGAGGCCATCGACTCGGGGCTGGTGGCGTTGGATAGGGGGCCTGGAGCTCTACTATAACCCCGAGTTTTGTGAAGTTTGTCCCCGCCAGAGGGGAGTTATAGCGGGTCAAAGTTTCAACATTTGGGGGCCTATATCTTAGGCCTCCAGGAGGCCATCGACTCGGGCCTGGTGGCGTTGGATAGGGGACCTGGAGCTCTACTATAACCCCGAGTTTGGTGAAGTTTCTCCCCGCCAGAGGGGAGTTATAGCGGGTCAAAGTTTCAACATTTGGGGGCCTATATCTTAGGCCTCCAGGAGGCCATCGACTCGGGCCTGGTGGCGTTGGATAGGGGACCTGAGCCTACTATAACCCTGAGTTTGGTGAAGCTCCCGCCAGAGGGGAGTTATAGCGGTCAAAGTTTCAACATTTGGGGTTTATATCTTAGGCCTCCAGGAGGCCATCGACTCGGGCCTGGTGGCGTTGGATAGGGGACCTGGAGCTCTACTATAACCCCGAGTTTGGTGAAGTTTCTCCCCGCCAGAGGGGAGTTATAGCGGGTCAAAGTTTCAACTTTGGGGGTTGTATCTCACCCCGTGGGGCATCGACCTGGGCTGGTGGCGTTGGATAGGGGCCTGGAGCTCTACTATAACCCCGAGTTTTGTGAAGTTTGTCCCCGCCAGAGGGGAGTTATAGCCGGTCAAAGTTTCAACTTTGGGGGCCTATATCTTAGGCCTCCAGGAGGCCATCGACTCTGGGTTGGTGGCGTTCGATAGGGGACCTGGAGCTCTACTATAACCCCGAGTTTTGTGAAGTTTGTCCCCGCCAAAGTGGAGTTATAGCGGGTCAAAGTTTCAACTTTGGGGGGCTGTATCTCCGCCCCCCGTGGGGGCATCGACTCTGGGTTGGCGGCGTTCGATAGGGGCCCTGGAGCTCTACTATAACCCCGAGTTTCGTGAAGTTTGTCCCCGCCAAAGTGGAGTTATAGCCGGTCAAAGTTTCAACTTTGGGGGGCTGTAACTCGGCCCCCCGGGGGGGTATCGAGTCGTGGGTGGTCTCTTCGGAGAGGGGCCGTCCAGCTGTACCACCGTGCCGAGTTTGTGAAGTTGGGCCTCAGAGGGGAGTTATAGCGGCCTCAAATTTCATCCACCCCCTCTTCGCCAGAGGCCTTGCCCAGGAGAGAGCACCTTTCCCGGCCACGGCTGCTTGAGCGCCCGCGGTCCGGTGGTCCTTCCGTTAGGAGGAGCCGTTCTGATGTGCCATCAGGAGGCTGTAATAGGGTGAATCGGACGAAAGTGGTTTTTCGCTTATAACTCGGGGACGCGGCGGTCCCCGGGACCGAGACTCGGGATCCCGGTAGGGCCTGGTGGCCTGGAACAAGGGGACCTGAGCCACGACTTAACCGGGGCGGTCCGCCAGAGGGGAGTTGCGGGGTCAAAGTTTCAAACATTTGGGAGCCTTTATATCGGCTCCAGGATGGCTATCTACTTGGGCCTGGTGGCGTTGGATAGGGGGCGCCTGGGTCTATCTTTGGAGCCGTGTTTCGTGAAGTTTGTCCCCGCCAAAGGGGAGTTATAGGCGGTCAAACTTTCAACTTTGGGGGGCTGTATCTCCGCCCCCCGTGGGGGCATCGACTCTGGGTTGGTGGCGTTCGATAGGGGACCTGAAGCTCTACTAGAACCCCGAGTTTTGTGAAGTTTGTCCCCGCCAAAGTGGAGTTATAGCGGGTCAAACTTTCAACTTTGGGGGCCTATATCTTAGGCCTCCAGGAGGCCATCGACTCTGGGGTGGTGGCGTTCGATAGGGGACCTGGAGCTCTACTATAACCCCGAGTTTTGTGAAGTTTTACCCCGCCTAAGTGGAGTTATAGCCGGTCAAAGTTTCAACTTTGGGGGCCTATATCTTAGGCCTCCAGGAGGCCATCGACTCTGGGTTGGTGGCGTTCGATAGGGGACCTGGAGCTCTACTATAACCCCGAGTTTCGTGAAGTTTGTCCCCGCCAAAGTGAAGTTATAGCCGGTCAAAGTTTCAACTTTGGGGGGCTGTAACTCGGCCCCCCGGGGGGGTATCGAGTCGTGGGTGGTCTCTTCGGAGAGGGGCCGTCCAGCTGTACCACCGTGCCGAGTTTCGAGCCGCTGGGCCTCGGGGTTAATTTCCGGGCCTCACTCGAATCATCCACCCCCTCTTCGCCAGAGGCCTTGCCCAGGAGAGAGCACCTTTCCCGGCCACGGCCGCTTGAGCGCCCGCGGTCCGGTGGTCCTTCCGTTAGGAGGAGCCGTTCTGATGTGCCATCAGGAGGCTGTAATAGGGTGACCAACGGCTGTTCCGGAAGCCCCGGGAGGCCTTTTTTGACCTATCCGACTTGTGCTCACCCTCTCGGGCCCGACCGTTTAGGCGTAGACCCTGGATGAATTTCGCCCAAAACGACTAAGTCTCTGATGCGATGAGAACCACCTCTTCGAGGTGCCGGGCCGAGCCGGGGAAGGCACCTCGTCCCTGGGTAAGTTCCGGATTCAACCGCGATCATGGAGGTGGGCCCGATAGGAGGAGCCGTTCTGACGTGGCGCCGCGATTTTACCAAACGTTATTTTTGTGGACTTAGGTTTTGAAGGCTTAAATGACGGAGCTCACAGGGCTTTTCGACCAGGCCCATTTACACACCACCCTGGCGGGGTTGATTCCACCCCAACGCCCCTCACTATGGTTGTCGGTCACGATGAGAGCTAAGCTGCAGGGGCTTTTCGAGCGTTGCCAGGCCCATTTACACACCACCCTGGCGGGTTGATTCCACCCCAACGCCTCACTCTGGTTGTCGGTCACGATGAGAGCTAAGCTGCAGGGGCTCAGGCCCAGAGACACACTACCCTGGCGGGGTCGGGTCTGCCCCAACGCCTCACTATGGTTGTCGGTCACGATGAGAGCTAAGCTGCAGGGGCTTTTTTCGAGCGTTTTCAGGCCCAGAGACACACTGCCCTGGCGGGGTCGAGTCTGCCCCAACGCCTCACTCTGGTTGTCGGTCACGGCGAGAGCTAAGCTGCAGGGGCTTTTTCGAGCGCCAGGCCCAGAGACACACTACCCTGGCGGGTCGAGTCTGCCCCAACGCCTCGCCTGGTTGTCGGTCAGGATGAGAGCTAAGCTGCAGGGGCTTTTTCGAGCTGCAGGCCCAGAGACACACTACCCTGGCGGGTCGGGTCTGCCCCAACGCCTCCCTATGGTTGTCGGGTCACGATGAGAGCTAAGCTGCAGGGGCTTTTTCGAGCGCCAGGCCCAGAGACACACTGCCCTGGCGGGGTCGAGTCTGCCCCAACGCCTCACTCTGGTTGTCGGTCACGATGAGAGCTAAGCTGCAGGGCTTTTCGAGCGCCAGGCCCAGAGACACACTACCCTGGCGGGTCGAGTCTGCCCCAATGCGCCTCGCCTGGTTGTCGGTCACGGCGAGAGCTAAGCTGCAGGGGCTTTTTCATGCTGACAGGCCCAGAAACGCATCACCCCGACGGGTAGATTCCAGCACAACACCCCTCACTCTGGTTGTCGGTCACGATGGGAGCTAAGCTCCAGGGTCTTTTTCGAGCGCCAGGCCCAGATACACATCACTCTGGCGGGTAAAGTCCACCCCAGACCCGCAGACCCCGGAGGAATCTGACCTGCTGACCAGCGCGGGATGAGGCTCCAGGGTTCTGGCGAGAGGCAGTCCGACGAGGGCTCACCCTCTCGGACCCGACCGCTGGCTCAGACCCTGGATGAATTTCGCCCAAAACGACTAAGTATCTCTGATGCGGGCCTTGGCCATGAGAACCACCCTTCGAGGTGCCGGGCAGAGCTGGAAGGCACCCTGCCCTCGGTGAGTTCCGGATTCGACCGCGATCCTGGAGGTGGGCCCGATAGGAGGAGCCGTTTGACGGGCCGCGATTTTACCAAACGTGTATTTTTGTGGACTTAGGTTTTGAAGGCTTAAATGACGGAGCTCACAGGGGCTTTTCGAGCTGCCAGGCCCATTTACACACCACCCTGGCGGGTTGATTCCACCCCAACGCCTCACTATGGTTGTCGGTCACGATGAGAGCTAAGCTGCAGGGGCTTTTCGAGCGCCAGGCCCATTTACACACCACCCTGGCGGGTTGATTCCACCCCAACGCCTCACTCTGGTTGTCGGTCACGATGAGAGCTAAGCTGCAGGGGCTTTTTCGAGCTGCCAGGCCCAGAGACACACCACCCTGGCGGGTCGGGTCTGCCCCAACGCCCGCCTGGTTGTCGGTCAGGATGAGAGCTAAGCTGCAGGGGCTTTTTCGAGCGCCAGGCCCAGAGACACACTGCCCTGGCGGGTCGAGTCTGCCCCAACGCCTCACTCTGGTTGTCGGTCACGAGCGAGAGCTAAGCTGCAGGGGCTTTTTCGAGCGCCAGGCCCAGAGACACACTGCCCTGGCGGGGTCGAGTCTGCCCCAACGCCCCTCACTCTGGTTGTCGGTCACGATGAGAGCTAAGCTGCAGGGGCTTTTTCGAGCGTTGCCAGGCCCAGAGACACACTACCCTGGCGGGTCGAGTCTGCCCCAACGCCCGCCTGGTTGTCGGTCAGGATGAGAGCTAAGCTGCAGGGGCTTTTTCGAGCGCTTTCAGGCCCAGAGACACACTACCCTGGCGGGTCGGGTCTGCCCCAACGCCTCACTATGGTTGTCGGTCACGGCGAGAGCTGCAGGCTTTTTCGAGCGCCAGGCCCAGAGACACACTGCCCTGGCGGGGTCGAGTCTGCCCCAACGCCTCACTCTGGTTGTCGGTCACGATGAGAGCTAAGCTGCAGGGGCTTTTTCGAGCGCCAGGCCCAGAGACACACTACCCTGGCGGGTCGAGTCTGCCCCAACGCCTCACCTGGTTGTCGGTCACGATGAGAGCTAAGCTGCAGGGGCTTTTTCGAGCTGCCAGGCCCAGAGACACACTGCCCTGGCGGGTCGAGTCTGCCCCAACGCCTCACTCTGGTTGTCGGTCACGATGAGAGCTAAGCTGCAGGGGCTTTTTCGAGCTTTCAGGCCCAGAGACACACTACCCTGGCGGGGTCGAGTCTGCCCCAACGCCCTCGCACTCTGGTTGTCGGTCAGGATGAGAGCTAAGCTGCAGGGGCTTTTTCGAGCGCCAGGCCCAGAGACACACCCTGGCGGGTCGGGTCTGCCCCAACGCCTCACTTGGTTGTCGGTCACGATGAGAGCTAAGCTGCAGGGGCTTTTTCGAGCGTTTTCAGGCCCAGAGACACACTGCCCTGGCGGGGTCGAGTCTGCCCCAACGCCCCTCACTCTGGTTGTCGGTCACGATGAGAGCTAAGCTGCAGGGGCTTTTTCGAGCGTTTTCAGGCCCAGAGACACACTACCCTGGCGGGGTCGAGTCTGCCCCAACGCCCCTCACTCTGGTTGTCGGTCACGATGAGAGCTAAGCTGCAGGGGCTTTTTCATGCGTTGACAGGCCCAGAAACGCATCACCCCGACGGGGTAGATTCCAGCACAACACCCCTCACTCTGGTTGTCGGTCACGATGGGAGCTAAGCTCCAGGGTCTTTTCGAGCGTTGCCAGGCCCAGATACACATCACTCTGGCGGGGTAAAGTCCACCCCAGACCCGCAGACCCCGGAGGAATCTGACTCGGGTTGACCAGCGGCGGGGACGAGGCTCCAGGGTCTTTCGGCGAGAGGCGAGTCCGACGAGGGCTCACCCTCTCGGACCCGACCGTTTTGGCTCAGACCCTGGGTGAATTTCGGCCCAAAAAAACGACTAAGTGTCCGATGCGGGCCTTGGCCATGAGAACCACCTCTTCGAGGTGCCGGGCAGAGCTGGGAAGGCACCCCCTCGGTGAGTTCCGGATTCGACCGCGATCCTGGAGGTGGGCCCGATAGGAGGAGCCGTTCTGACGTGGCGTCGCGATTTTACCAAACGTGTATTTTTGTGGACTTAGGTTTTGAAGGCTTAAA
The DNA here is from genome assembly GCA_027564155.1 of Gymnocypris eckloni scoliostomus. Classification (NCBI taxonomy): domain Eukaryota; kingdom Metazoa; phylum Chordata; class Actinopteri; order Cypriniformes; family Cyprinidae; genus Gymnocypris; species Gymnocypris eckloni. The sequence continues at coordinate 96,503 of JAJHNS010000052.1, forward strand.
TGACGGAGCTCACAGGGGCTTTTCGAGCGTTGCCAGGCCCATTTACACACCACCCTGGCGGGGTTGATTCCACCCCAACGCCCCTCACTATGGTTGTCGGTCACGATGAGAGCTAAGCTGCAGGGGCTTTTCGAGCGCTGCAGGCCCATTTACACACCACCCTGGCGGGGTTGATTCCACCCCAACGCCTCACTCTGGTTGTCGGTCACGATGAGAGCTAAGCTGCAGGGGCTTTTCGAGCGTTGACAGGCCCAGAGACACACTACCCTGGCGGGGTCGGGTCTGCCCCAACGCCCCTCACTATGGTTGTCGGTCACGATGAGAGCTAAGCTGCAGGGGCTTTTCGAGCCGCCAGGCCCAGAGACACACTGCCCTGGCGGGTCGAGTCTGCCCCAACGCCTCACTCTGGTTGTCGGTCACGATGAGAGCTAAGCTGCAGGGGCTTTTTCGAGCGCCAGGCCCAGAGACACACTGCCCTGGCGGGTCGAGTCTGCCCCAACGCCTCGCCTGGTTGTCGGTCACGATGAGAGCTAAGCTGCAGGGGCTTTTTCGAGCGCCAGGCCCAGAGACACACTACCCTGGCGGGTCGAGTCTGCCCCAACGCCTCGCCTGGTTGTCGGTCAGGATGAGGCAGGGGCTTTTTCGAGCGCCAGGCCCAGAGACACACTACCCTGGCGGGTCGGGTCTGCCCCAACGCCTCACTATGGTTGTCGGTCACGGCGAGAGCTAAGCTGCAGGGGCTTTTTCGAGCTGCCAGGCCCAGAGACACACTGCCCTGGCGGGTCGAGTCTGCCCCAACGCCTCACTCTGGTTGTCGGTCACGATGAGAGCTAAGCTGCAGGGGCTTTTTCGAGCGCCAGGCCCAGAGACACACTACCCTGGCGGGTCGAGTCTGCCCCAACGCCTCACTCTGGTTGTCGGGTCACGATGAGAGCTAAGCTGCAGGGGCTTTTTCATGCGCTGACAGGCCCAGAACGCATCACCCCGACGGGTAGATTCCAGCACAACACCCCTCACTCTGGTTGTCGGTCACGATGGGAGCTAAGCCCAGGGTCTTTCGAGCGGCCAGGCCCAGATACACATCACCTGGCGGGGTAAAGTCCACCCCAGACCCGCAGACCCCGGAGGAATCTGACTCGGGTTGACCAGCGGCGGGACGAGGCTCCAGGGTCTCGGCGAGAGGCGAGTCCGACGAGGGCTCACCCTCTCGGACCCGACCGTTTTGGCTCAGACCCTGGGTGAATTTCGCCCAAAACGACTAAGTGTCCGGCGCGGCCTTGGCCATGAGAACCACCCTTCGAGGTGCCGGGCAGAGCCGGGAAGGCACCCGTCCTCGGTGAGTTCCGGATTCGACCGCGATCCTGGAGGTGGGCCCGATAGAGGAGCCGTTTGACGTGGCGCCGCGATTTTACCAAACGTGTATTTTTGTGGACTTAGGTTTTGAAGGCTTAAATGACGGAGCTCACAGGGGCTTTTCGAGCGTTGCCAGGCCCATTTACACACCACCCTGGCGGGGTTGATTCCACCCCAACGCCCCTCACTATGGTTGTCGGTCACGATGAGAGCTAAGCTGCAGGGGCTTTTCGAGCGTTGACAGGCCCATATACACACCACCCCGACGGGGTAGATTCCAGCCCAACACCCCTCACTCTGGTTGTCGGTTACGATGGGAGCTAAGCTGCAGGGGCTTTTCGAGCGTTGACATGCCCAGAAACGCATCACCCCGACGGGGTAGATTCCAGCCCAACACCCCTCACTCTGGTTGTCGGTCACGATGAGAGCTAAGCTCCAGGGGCTTTTCGAGCGTTGCCAGGCCCATTTACACACCACCCTGGCGGGGTAGATTCCTCCCCAACGCCCGCTCTGGTTGTCGGTCACGATGAGAGCTAAGCTCCAGGGGCTTTTCGAGCGTTGACAGGTCCAGATACACACCACCCCGACGGGGTAGATTCCAGCCCAACACCCCTCACACTGGTTGTCGGTCACGATGGGAGCTAAGCTGCAGGGGCTTTTTCATGCGTTGACATGCCCAGATACACATCACCCCGACGGGGTAGATTCCAGCCCAACACCCCTCACACTGGTTGTCGGTCACGATGGGAGCTAAGCTGCAGGGGCTTTTTCATGCTGACAGGCCCAGAAACGCATCACCGACGGGTAGATTCCAGACCAACACCCTCACTCTGGTTGTCGGTCACAATGAGAGCTAAGCTCCAGGGGCTTTTCGAGCTGCCAGGCCCAGGGACACATCACCTGGCGGGTAAAGTCCACCCCGACGCCCGCCTGGTTGTCGGTCACGATGGGAGCTAAGCTGCAGGGGCTTTTTCATGCGTTGACAGGCCCAGAAACGCATCACACCGACGGGGTAGATTCCAGCCCAACACCCCTCACTCTGGTTGTCGGTCACAATGAGAGCTAAGCTCCAGGGTCTTTTCGAGCGCCACAGGCCCAGATACACATCACACTGGCGGGGTAAATCCACCCCAGACCCCGGAGGAATCTGTCTCGGGTTGACCAGCGGCGGGGACGAGGCTCCAGGGTCTTTCGGCGAGAGGCGAGTCCGACGAGGGCTCACCCTCTCGGACCCGACCGTTTTGGCTCAGACCCTGGGTGAATTTCGCCCAAAAACGACTACATCCGATGCGGCCTTGGCCATGAGAACCACCCTCTTCGAGGTGCCGGTCAGAGCTGGCAAGGCACCCCGCCTCGGTGAGTTCCGGATTCGACCGCGATCACGGAGGTCGTGCGGTTAGGAGGAGCCGTTCTGATGTGGCGTCGCGATTTCACCAAACGTGTATTTTTGTGGACTTAGGTTTTGAAGGCTTAAATGACGGAGCTCACAGGGGCTTTTCGAGCGTTGCCAGGCCCAGATACACACCACCCTGGCGGGGTAGATTCCAGCCCAACGCCCGCCTGGTTGTCGGTCAGGATGAGAGCCAAGCCGCAGGGCTTTTTTCGCATGCTGACAGGCCCAGAAACGCATCACCCCGACGGGGTAGATTTCAGCCCAGCACCCCTCACTCTGGTTGTCGGTCACAATGAGAGCTAAGCTCCAGGGTCTCTTCGTGCGTTGACAGGCCCAGAAAAGCATCACCCCGACGGGGTAGATTCCACCCCAGACCCCAGACCCCAGACCCCAGACCCCAGACCCCAGACCCCAGACCCCAGACCCGCAGGCCCCGGAGGAACCGGCGCGGGGTGACCAGTGGCGGGATCGAGGCTCCAGGGTCGCTTCGGCGAGAGGCGAGTCCGACGAGGGCTCACCCTCTCGGACTCGACCATTTTGGCTCAGACCCTGGGTGAATTTCGGCCAAAAAAAACGACTAAGTGTCCGATGCGGGCCTTGGCCATGAGAACCACCCTCTTCGAGGTGCGAGCCGATCCGGGTAGGGCGCCTCGTCCTCGGGTCGGTTCCGGATTCGACCGCGACCCTGGAGGTGGGCCCGATAGGAGGAGCCGTTCTGATGTGGCGTCGCGATTTCGGCGATCGGGTAATTT
>JAJHNS010000052.1:110000-122500 GCA_027564155.1 Gymnocypris eckloni scoliostomus
TTCCCAAAACAGCTTTTTCATGGGAATTGGACGAAAGTGGTTTTTCGCTTATAACTCGGGGACGCGGCGGTCCCCGGAACCGAGACTCGAGATCCCGGTAGGGCCTCTCGGGCCCGTCCGAACAAGCCCAGCCACGACTTCCGGGTCGGTCCGGTTCCGGAGTTACGGGGGTGCAAACTCTAAACTTCGGGAGCCCGTAGCTCGGCCGGCCGACGGGCTATCTACTTGGGCCTGGTGGCGTTGGATAGGGGACCTGGAGCTCTACTATAACCCCGAGTTTTGTGAAGTTTGTCCCCGCCAGAGGGGAGTTATAGCGGGTCAAAGTTTCAACTTTGGGGGCCTATATCTTAGGCCTCCAGGAGGCCATCGACTCTGGGCTGGTGGCGTTGGATAGGGGGCCTGGAGCTCTACTATAACCCCGAGTTTTGTGAAGTTTGTCCCCGCCAGAGGGGAGTTATAGCGGGTCAAAGTTTCAACATTTGGGGGCCTATATCTTAGGCCTCCAGGAGGCCATCGGCTCGGGGCTGGTGGCGTTGGATAGGGGGCCTGGAGCTCTACTATAACCCCGAGTTTTGTGAAGTTTGTCCCCGCCAGAGGGGAGTTATAGCGGGTCAAAGTTTCAACTTTGGGGGGCTGTTTTTTCCGCCCCCCGGTAGGGCATCGACTCGGGGGTGGTCTCGTTGGATAGGGGACCTGGAGCTCTACTGTAACCCCGAGATTTGTGAAGTTTGTCCCCGCCAGAGGGGAGTTATAGCGGGTCAAAGTTTCAACATTTGGGGGCCTATATCTTAGGCCTCCAGGAGGCCATCGACTCGGGGCTGGTGGCGTTGGATAGGGGGCCTGGAGCTCTACTATAACCCCGAGTTTTGTGAAGTTTGTCCCCGCCAGAGGGGAGTTATAGCGGGTCAAAGTTTCAACATTTGGGGGCCTATATCTTAGGCCTCCAGGAGGCCATCGACTCGGGCCTGGTGGCGTTGGATAGGGGACCTGGAGCTCTACTATAACCCCGAGTTTGGTGAAGTTTCTCCCCGCCAGAGGGGAGTTATAGCGGGTCAAAGTTTCAACATTTGGGGGCCTATATCTTAGGCCCAGGAGGCCATCGACTGGGCCTGGTGGCTTGGATAGGGGACCTGAGCCTACTATAACCCCGAGTTTTCCTCCCGCCAGAGGGGAGTTATAGCGGTCAAAGTTTCAACATTTGGGGCCTTTATATCTTAGGCCTCCAGGAGGCCATCGACTCGGGCCTGGTGGCGTTGGATAGGGGACCTGGAGCTCTACTATAACCCCGAGTTTTGTGAAGTTTTTCCCCGCCAAAGTGGAGTTATAGCCGGTCAAAGTTTCAACTTTGGGGCTTGTATCCCCGGAACCCCCGTGGGGCATCGACTCCGGTGGTGGCGTCTCGATAGCCCTGAGCCTCTACTATAACCCCGAGTTTCGTGAAGTTTGTCCCCGCCAAAGTGGAGTTATAGCCGGTCAAAGTTTCAACTTTGGGGGCCTATATCTTAGGCCTCCAGGAGGCCATCGACTCTGGGTTGGTGGCGTTCGATAGGGGACCTGGAGCTCTACTATAACCCCGAGTTTTGTGAAGTTTGTCCCCGCCAAAGTGGAGTTATAGCGGGTCAAAGTTTCAACTTTGGGGGGCTGTATCTCCGCCCCCCGTGGGGGCATCGACTCTGGGTTGGCGGCGTTCGATAGGGGCCCTGGAGCTCTACTATAACCCCGAGTTTCGTGAAGTTTGTCCCCGCCAAAGTGGAGTTATAGCCGGTCAAAGTTTCAACTTTGGGGGGCTGTTTTTTCCGCCCCCCGGTAGGGCATCGACTCGGGGGTGGTCTCGTTGGATAGGGGACCTGGAGCTCTACTATAACCCCGAGATTTGTGAAGTTTGTCCCCGCCAGAGGGGAGTTATAGCGGGTCAAAGTTTCAACATTTGGGGGCCTATATCTTAGGCCTCCAGGAGGCCATCGACTCGGGGCTGGTGGCGTTGGATAGGGGGCCTGGAGCTCTACTATAACCCCGAGTTTTGTGAAGTTTGTCCCCGCCAGAGGGGAGTTATAGCGGGTCAAAGTTTCAACATTTGGGGGCCTATATCTTAGGCCTCCAGGAGGCCATCGACTCGGGCCTGGTGGCGTTGGATAGGGGACCTGGAGCTCTACTATAACCCCGAGTTTGGTGAAGTTTCTCCCCGCCAGAGGGGAGTTATAGCGGGTCAAAGTTTCAACATTTGGGGGCCTATATCTTAGGCCTCCAGGAGGCCATCGACTCGGGCCTGGTGGCGTTGGATAGGGGACCTGGAGCTCTACTATAACCCCGAGTTTGGTGAAGTTTCTCCCCGCCAGAGGGGAGTTATAGCGGGTCAAAGTTTCAACTTTGGGGGGGCTGTATCTCAACCCCCCGTGGGGGCATCGACTCTGGGGTGGTGGCGTTGGATAGGGGACCTGGAGCTCTACTATAACCCCGAGTTTTGTGAAGTTTTACCCCGCCTAAGTGGAGTTATAGCCGGTCAAAGTTTCAACTTTGGGGGCCTATATCTTAGGCCTCCAGGAGGCCATCGACTCTGGGTTGGTGGCGTTCGATAGGGGACCTGGAGCTCTACTATAACCCCGAGTTTTGTGAAGTTTTACCCCGCCTAAGTGGAGTTATAGCCGGTCAAAGTTTCAACTTTGGGGGCCTATATCTTAGGCCTCCAGGAGGCCATCGACTCTGGGTTGGTGGCGTTCGATAGGGGACCTGGAGCTCTACTATAACCCCGAGTTTCGTGAAGTTTGTCCCCGCCAAAGTGAAGTTATAGCCGGTCAAAGTTTCAACTTTGGGGGGCTGTAACTCGGCCCCCCGGGGGGGTATCGAGTCGTGGGTGGTCTCTTCGGAGAGGGGCCGTCCAGCTGTACCACCGTGCCGAGTTTCGAGCCGCTGGGCCTCGGGGTTAATTTCCGGGCCTCACTCGAATCATCCACCCCCTCTTCGCCAGAGGCCTTGCCCAGGAGAGAGCACCTTTCCCGGCCACGGCTGCTTGAGCGCCCGCGGTCCGGTGGTCCTTCCGTTAGGAGGAGCCGTTCTGATGTGCCATCAGGAGGCTGTAATAGGGTGACCAACGGCTGTTCCGGAAGCCCCGGGAGGCCTTTTTTTCGACCGATCCGACTTGTGCTCACCCTCTCGGGCCCGACCGTTGAGGCGTAGACCCTGGATGAATTTCGGCCCAAAAAAACGACTAAGTCTCTGATGCGGGCCTTGGCCATGAGAACCACCCTCTTCGAGGTGCCGGGCAGAGCCGGGGAAGGCACCCCGTCCTCGGGTGAGTTCCGGATTCGACCGCGATCCTGGAGGTGGGCCCGATAGGAGGAGCCGTTCTGACGTGGCGTCGCGATTTTACCAAACGTGTATTTTTGTGGACTTAGGTTTTGAAGGCTTAAATGACGGAGCTCACAGGGGCTTTTCGAGCGTTGCCAGGCCCATTTACACACCACCCTGGCGGGGTTGATTCCACCCCAACGCCCCTCACTATGGTTGTCGGTCACGGCGAGAGCTAAGCTGCAGGGGCTTTTCGAGCGGCCAGGCCCATTTACACACCACCCTGGCGGGTTGATTCCACCCCAACGCCTCACTCTGGTTGTCGGTCACGATGAGAGCTAAGCTGCAGGGGCTTTTTCGAGCGCCAGGCCCAGAGACACACTACCCTGGCGGGTCGGGTCTGCCCCAACGCCTCACTATGGTTGTCGGTCACGATGAGAGCTAAGCTGCAGGGGCTTTTTTCGAGCTGCCAGGCCCAGAGACACACTGCCCTGGCGGGTCGAGTCTGCCCCAACGCCTCACTCTGGTTGTCGGTCACGATGAGAGCTAAGCTGCAGGGGCTTTTTCGAGCGTTTCCAGGCCCAGAGACACACTACCCTGGCGGGTCGAGTCTGCCCCAACGCCCGCCTGGGTTGTCGGTCAGGATGAGAGCTAAGCTGCAGGGCTTTTTCGAGCGCCAGGCCCAGAGACACTACCCTGGCGGGTCGGGTCTGCCCCAACGCCCCTCCCTATGGTTGTCGGTCACGATGAGAGCTAAGCTGCAGGGGCCAGCCCAGAGACACACTGCCCTGGCGGGTCGAGTCTGCCCCAACGCCTCACTCTGGTTGTCGGTCACGATGAGAGCTAAGCTGCAGCCAGGCCCAGAGACACACTACCCTGGCGGGGTCGAGTCTGCCCCAACGCCCCTCGCTCTGGTTGTCGGTCACGATGAGAGCTAAGCTGCAGGGGCTTTTTCATGCGTTGACAGGCCCAGAAACGCATCACCCCGACGGGGTAGATTCCAGCACAACACCCCTCACTCTGGTTGTCGGTCACGATGGGAGCTAAGCTCCAGGGTCTTTTCGAGCGTTGCCAGGCCCAGATACACATCACTCTGGCGGGGTAAAGTCCACCCCAGACCCGCAGACCCCGGAGGAATCTGACCTCGGCTGACCAGCGGGCGGGACGAGGCTCCAGGGTCTCGGCGAGAGGCCTTTTTTCGAGTCCGACGAGGGCTCACCCTCTCGGACCCGACCGCTGGCTCAGACCCTGGGTGAATTTCGCCCAAAAACGACTAAGTATCTCTGATGCGGCCTTGGCCATGAGAACCACCTCTTCGAGGTGCCGGGCAGAGCGGGGAAGGCACCCCGTCCTCGGGTGAGTTCCGGATTCGACCGCGATCCTGGAGGTGGGCCCGATAGGAGGAGCCGTTCTGACGTGGCGTCGCGATTTTACCAAACGTGTATTTTTGTGGACTTAGGTTTGAAGGCTTAAATGACGGAGCTCACAGGGGCTTTTCGAGGTTGCCAGGCCCATTTACACACCACCCTGGCGGGTTGATTCCACCCCAACGCCTCACTATGGTTGTCGGTCACGATGAGAGCTAAGCTGCAGGGGCTTTTCGAGCGCACAGGCCCATTTACACACCACCCTGGCGGGGTTGATTCCACCCCAACGCCTCACTCTGGTTGTCGGTCACGATGAGAGCTAAGCTGCAGGGGCTTTTTCGAGCGCCAGGCCCAGAGACACACCACCCTGGCGGGTCGGGTCTGCCCCCAACGCCTCGCCTGGTTGTCGGTCAGGATGAGAGCTAAGCTGCAGGGGCTTTTTCGAGCGCCAGGCCCAGAGACACACTGCCCTGGCGGGTCGAGTCTGCCCCAACGCCTCACTCTGGTTGTCGGTCACGATGAGAGCTAAGCTGCAGGGGCTTTTTTCGAGCTGCCAGGCCCAGAGACACACTGCCCTGGCGGGTCGAGTCTGCCCCAACGCCTCACTCTGGTTGTCGGTCACGATGAGAGCTAAGCTGCAGGGGCTTTTTCGAGCTGCCAGGCCCAGAGACACACTACCCTGGCGGGTCGAGTCTGCCCCAACGCCCGCCTGGTTGTCGGTCAGGATGAGAGCTAAGCTGCAGGGGCTTTTTCGAGCGCTTTCAGGCCCAGAGACACACTACCCTGGCGGGGTCGGGTCTGCCCCAACGCCCCTCACTATGGTTGTCGGTCACGATGAGAGCTAAGCTGCAGGGGCTTTTTCGAGCGCCAGGCCCAGAGACACACTGCCCTGGCGGGTCGAGTCTTCGCCCCAACGCCTCACTCTGGTTGTCGGTCACGATGAGAGCTAAGCTGCAGGGGCTTTTTCGAGCGCCAGGCCCAGAGACACACTACCCTGGCGGGTCGAGTCTGCCCCAACGCCCCTCACTCTGGTTGTCGGTCACGATGAGAGCTAAGCTGCAGGGGCTTTTTCGAGCGCCAGGCCCAGAGACACACTGCCCTGGCGGGTCGAGTCTGCCCCAACGCCTCACTCTGGTTGTCGGTCACGGCGAGAGCTAAGCTGCAGGGGCTTTTTCGAGCCGGCCAGGCCCAGAGACACACTACCCTGGCGGGGTCGAGTCTGCCCCAACGCCTCGCCTGGTTGTCGGTCAGGATGAGAGCTAAGCTGCAGGGGCTTTTTCGAGCGCCAGGCCCAGAGACACACTACCCTGGCGGGTCGGGTCTGCCCCAACGCCTCACTATGGTTGTCGGTCACGATGAGAGCTAAGCTGCAGGGGCTTTTTCGAGCGCCAGGCCCAGAGACACACTGCCCTGGCGGGGTCGAGTCTGCCCCAACGCCTCACTCTGGTTGTCGGTCACGATGAGAGCTAAGCTGCAGGGGCTTTTTCGAGCGCAGGCCCAGAGACACACTACCCTGGCGGGTCGAGTCTGCCCCAACGCCTCACTCTGGTTGTCGGTCACGATGAGAGCTAAGCTGCAGGGGCTTTTTCATGCTGACAGGCCCAGAGACATCACCCCGACGGGTAGATTCCAGCACAACACCCCTCACTCTGGTTGTCGGTCACGATGGGAGCTAAGCTGCAGGGTCTTTTCGAGCGCTGCCAGGCCCAGATACACATCACCTGGCGGGTAAAGTCCACCCCAGACCCGCAGACCCCGGAGGAATCTGACTCGGCTGACCAGCGGCGGACGAGGCTCCAGGGTCTCGGCGAGAGGCGAGTCCGACGAGGGCTCACCCTCTCGGACCCGACCGTTTTGGCTCAGACCCTGGGTGAATTTCGCCCAAAAACGACTAATCCGATGCGGCCTTGGCCATGAGAACCACCTCTTCGAGGTGCCGGGCAGAGCCGGGGAAGGCACCCCGCCTCGGTGAGTTCCGGATTCGACCGCGATCCTGGAGGTGGGCCCGATAGGAGGAGCCGTTTGACGTGGCGCCGCGATTTTACCAAACGGTATTTTTGTGGACTTAGGTTTTGAAGGCTTAAATGACGGAGCTCACAGGGCTTTTCGAGCTTGCCAGGCCCATTTACACACCACCCTGGCGGGGTTGATTCCACCCCAACGCCCCTCACTATGGTTGTCGGTCACGATGAGAGCTAAGCTGCAGGGGCTTTTCGAGCGTTGCCAGGCCCATTTACACACCACCCTGGCGGGGTTGATTCCACCCCAACGCCCCTCACTCTGGTTGTCGGTCACGATGAGAGCTAAGCTGCAGGGGCTTTTTCGAGCGTTTTCAGGCCCAGAGGCACACTACCCTGGCGGGGTCGGGTCTGCCCCAACGCCCCTCACTATGGTTGTCGGTCACGATGAGAGCTAAGCTGCAGGGGCTTTTTCGAGCGTTTCCAGGCCCAGAGACACACTGCCCTGGCGGGGTCGAGTCTGCCCCAACGCCCCTCACTCTGGTTGTCGGTCACGGCGAGAGCTAAGCTGCAGGGGCTTTTTCGAGCGCCAGGCCCAGAGACACACTGCCCTGGCGGGTCGAGTCTGCCCCAACGCCTCGCTCTGGTTGTCGGTCACGATGAGAGCTAAGCTGCAGGGGCTTTTTCGCCAGGCCCAGAGACACACTACCCTGGCGGGTCGAGTCTGCCCCAACGCCCCTCGCTCTGGTTGTCGGTCAGGATGAGAGCTAAGCTGCAGGGGCTTTTTCGAGCTGCCAGGCCCAGAGACACACTACCCTGGCGGGGTCGGGTCTGCCCCAACGCCCCTCACTATGGTTGTCGGTCACGATGAGAGCTAAGCTGCAGGGGCTTTTTCGAGCGCCAGGCCCAGAGACACACTGCCCTGGCGGGGTCGAGTCTGCCCCAACGCCCCTCACTCTGGTTGTCGGTCACGATGAGAGCTAAGCTGCAGGGGCTTTTTCGAGCGACAGGCCCAGAGACACACTACCCTGGCGGGGTCGAGTCTGCCCCAACGCCCCTCACTCTGGTTGTCGGTCACGATGAGAGCTAAGCTGCAGGGGCTTTTTCATGCGTTGACAGGCCCAGAAACGCATCACCCCGACGGGGTAGATTCCAGCACAACACCCCTCACTCTGGTTGTCGGTCACGATGGGAGCTAAGCTCCAGGGTCTTTTCGAGCGTTGCCAGGCCCAGATACACATCACCTGGCGGGTAAAGTCCACCCCAGACCCGCAGACCCCGGAGGAATCTGACTCGGCTGACCAGCGGCGGGACGAGGCTCCAGGGTCTTTCGGCGAGAGGCGAGTCCGACGAGGGCTCACCCTCTCGGACCCGACCGCTTTGGCTCAGACCCTGGGTGAATTTCGCCCAAAAACGACTATCCGATGCGGGCCTTGGCCATGAGAACCACCTCTTCGAGGTGCCGGGCAGAGCTGGGAAGGCACCCCGCCCTCGGTGAGTTCCGGATTCGACCGCGATCCTGGAGGTGGGCCCGATAGGAGGAGCCGTTTGACGTGGCCGCGATTTTACCAAACGTGTATTTTTGTGGACTTAGGTTTTGAAGGCTTAAATGACGGAGCTCACAGGGGCTTTTCGAGCGTTGCCAGGCCCATTTACACACCACCCTGGCGGGGTTGATTCCACCCCAACGCCCCTCACTATGGTTGTCGGTCACGATGAGAGCTAAGCTGCAGGGGCTTTTCGAGCGTTGACAGGCCCATATACACACCACCCGACGGGTAGATTCCAGCCCAACACCCTCACTCTGGTTGTCGGTTACGATGGGAGCTAAGCTGCAGGGGCTTTTCGAGCGTTGACATGCCCAGAAACGCATCACCCCGACGGGGTAGATTCCAGCCCAAGACCCCTCACTCTGGTTGTCGGTCACAATGAGAGCTAAGCTCCAGGGGCTTTTCGAGCGTTGCCAGGCCCATTTACACACCACCCTGGCGGGTAGATTCTCCCAACGCCCGCCTGGTTGTCGGTCACGGTGAGAGCTAAGCCCAGGCCAGGGCTTTTCGAGCTGACAGGTCCAGATACACACCACCCCGACGGGGTAGATTCCAGCCCAACACCCCTCACACTGGTTGTCGGTCACGATGGGAGCTAAGCTGCAGGGGCTTTTCATGCGTTGACATGCCCAGATACACATCACCCCGACGGGTAGATTCCAGCCCAACACCCTCACACTGGTTGTCGGTCACGATGGGGAGCTAAGCTGCAGGGGCTTTTTCATGCTGACAGGCCCAGAAACGCATCACCGACGGGTAGATTCCAGACCAACACCCTCACTCTGGTTGTCGGTCACAATGAGAGCTAAGCTCCAGGGGCTTTTCGAGCGCCAGGCCCAGGGACACATCACCTGGCGGGTAAAGTCCACCCCGACGCCCGCCTTGGTTGTCGGTCACGATGGGAGATAAGTTGCAGGGGCTTTTTCATGCGCTGACAGGCCCAGAAACGCATCACACCGACGGGTAGATTCCAGCCCAACACCCTCACTCTGGTTGTCGGTCACAATGAGAGCTAAGCTCCAGGGTCTTTTCGAGCTGCCAGGCCCAGATACACATCACACTGGCGGGTAAATCCACCCCAGACCCTGGAGGAATCTGTCTCGGGTTGACCAGCGGCGGGACGAGGCTCCAGGGTCTCGGCGAGAGCCGAGTCCGACGAGGGCTCACCTCTCGGACCCGACCGCTTTGGCTCAGACCCTGGGTGAATTTCGCCCAAAAACCACTACATCCGGCGCGGCCTTGGCCATGAGAACCACCTCTTCGAGGTGCCGGTCAGAGCCGGCAAGGCACCCCGTCCTCGGTGAGTTCCGGATTCGACCGCGATCACGGAGGTCGTGGCGGTTAGGAGGAGCCGTTTGATGTGGCGCGATTTCACCAAACGTGTATTTTTGTGGACTTAGGTTTTGAAGGCTTAAATGACGGAGCTCACAGGGGCTTTTCGAGCGTTGCCAGGCCCAGATACACACCACCCTGGCGGGGTAGATTCCAGCCCAACGCCCCTCGCTCTGGTTGTCGGTCAGGATGAGAGCCAAGCCGCAGGGGCTTTTTCGTGCGTTGACAGGCCCAGAAACGCATCACCCCGACGGGGTAGATTTCAGCCCAGCACCCCTCACTCTGGTTGTCGGTCACAATGAGAGCTAAGCTCCAGGGTCTCTTCGTGCGTTGACAGGCCCAGAAAAGCATCACCCCGACGGGGTAGATTCCACCCCAGACCCCAGACCCCAGACCCCAGACCCCAGACCCCAGACCCCAGACCCGCAGGCCCCGGAGGAATCCGTCTCGGGGTGACCAGTGGCGGGATCGAGGCTCCAGGGTCGCTTCGGCGAGAGGCGAGTCCGACGAGGGCTCACCCTCTCGGACTCGACCATTTTGGCTCAGACCCTGGGTGAATTTCGGCCAAAAAAAACGACTAAGTGTCCGATGCGGGCCTTGGCCATGAGAACCACCCTCTTCGAGGTGCGAGCCGATCCGGGTAGGGCGCCTCGTCCTCGGGTCGGTTCCGGATTCGACCGCGACCCTGGAGGTGGGCCCGATAGGAGGAGCCGTTCTGATGTGGCGTCGCGATTTCGGCGATCGGGTAATTTTGTGGACTTAGGTTTTGAACGCCTTGTCACACTAAACACGGACGTCAAAGCATGGAGGGGAGGACGCTTATCTCGCCAACCTGGCCAATCCCGGAGGCGTGCGCCGCGGGGGCCGCCAGGCAAGTTGTCGTACCCTCCGCTGACAGATTGGAACGCGAAGCGCGCCCGAGCCAGGGCCCCGCCCGGTCGAAAAAGTGACGGTCATCTTTTATCAAAACAGACCTCACCGGCCGCTATGGGTTAAAGGGTGCTCTGGCGGGCAAATTGGCAACTTGCCCGTTACAAGCGCGTACGAGACGGCCCCCCACGGGGGGCCCACCCTTCATTGGGAGACGCAGACGGCCGGTCTATCCTTAGAGGTCCGCCACCGGCGGAGGCACAGAGGGGCCTGCGGTGAGGGTTTTAGGTGTCCGCCCTCGGCGCTACGGGCGCCAGCCGCACTCCTGCCATCCCCGTGAAACACACTTTTCCACCCACGGCGATCCAGCGCCAACCCCAACGCCGGTACGAGCCAGACGACGGAGGAGAGGCCGCCGCAACGTGCCCTATGAGCGGCCGCACCGGCGCGGGTCCACGTCCGGATAGGGGGCGGCTGACCGCCGCCTACCCCGGCGCCGCCGAGCGAGACCCGTGTAGGACCCAAGCCGCTATGTTGTTCCCTTTCCCGCCGAGGGCCCACTACCTGGTTGATCCTGCCAGTAACATATGCTTGTCTCAAAGATTAAGCCATGCAGGTCTAAGTACACACGGCCGGTACAGTGAAACTGCGAATGGCTCATTAAATCAGTTATGGTCCCTTTGATCGCCCACCCGTACTTGGATAACTGTGGCAATTCCAGAGCTAATACATGCAAACGGGCCGACCTTCACTTCGGGGCGGGACGCGTGCATTTATCAGATCCAAAACCCATCCGGGGTCGGGGCTCCGGCCTCGCCCCGGTCCCTTTGGTGACTCTAGATAACCTCGGGCCGATCGCGCGCCCTTCGCGGCGGCGACGATTCTTTCAATGTCTGCCCTATCAACTCGATGGTACTTTAGGCGCCACCATGGTGACCACGGGTAACGGGAATCAGGGTTCGATTCCGGAGAGGGAGCCTGAGAAACGGCTACCACATCCAAGGAAGGCAGCAGGCGCCAAGAAATTACCCATTTCCGACTCGGAGAGGTAGTGACGAAAATAACAACACAGGTCTCTTTCGAGGCCCTGTAACTGGAATGAGCGATCCTAAACCCATGGGCGAGGACCCATTGAGGGCAAGTCTGGTGCCAGCAGCCGCGTAATTCCAGCTCCAATAGCGATATTAAAGTTGCTGCAGTTAAAAAGCTCGAGTTGATCTCGGAGTGGGCTGGCGGTCCGCGAGGCGAGCCACCGCCTGTCCCGGACCCTGCCTCCCGGCGCCCGGATGCCCTTAACTGGGTGTCCGTCAAACCGGGCCCGGAGCGCTTACTTTGAAAAAATTAGAGTGTTCAAAGCAGGTCGCCTGCCGCCGCTGAATACCGCAGCTAGGAATAATGGAATAGGACTCGGTTCTATTTTGTGGGTTTCTGGAACCCGGGGCCATGATTAAGGGGACATTGCTACCGCTTAGAGGTGAAATTCTTGACCGCGAAGACGGACGAAAGCGAAAGCATTTGCCAAGAATGTTTTCATTAATCAAGAACGAAAGTCGGAGGTTCAAGACGATCAGATACCGCCGTAGTTCCGATCAGAACGATGCCGACCCGCGATCCGGGCGGCGTTATTCCCATGACCCGCTGGCAGCGCAAGGGAAACCACGAGTCTTTGGGTTCCGGGGAGTATGGTTGCAAAGCTGAAACTTAAAGGAATTGACGGAAGGGCACCACCAGGAGTGGAGCTTAATTTGACTCAACACGGAAATCTCACCCGCCCGGACACGGAAAGGATTGACAGATTGATAGCTCTTTCGATTCTGTGGGTGGTGGTGCATGGCCGTTTAGTTGGTGGAGCGATTTGTCTGGTTCATTCCGATAACGAACGAGACCGCTTGTTAAATAGTTACGCTGCCCCGCGGGTCGGGCGCTCAACTTTAGAGGGACAAGTGGCGCTCAGCCACGCGAGATGGAGCAATAACAGGTCTGTGATGCCCTTAGATGTCCGGGCTGCACGCCGCCATTAATGGGCGGATCAGCGCAGTGTCTACCCTGCGCCGAGAGGCTGGTAACCCGCTGAACCCCGCCGTGATCGGGACTGGGGATTGAAACTATTTCCCATCAACGAGGAATTCCCAGTAAGC
>JAJHNS010000052.1:130000-131540 GCA_027564155.1 Gymnocypris eckloni scoliostomus
GAGATCCCGGTAGGGCCTCTCGGGCCCGTCCGAACAAGCCCAGCCACGACTTCCGGGTCGGTCCGGTTCCGGAGTTACGGGGGTGCAAACTCTAAACTTCGGGAGCCCGTAGCTCGGCCGGCCGACGGGCTATCTACTTGGGCCTGGTGGCGTTGGATAGGGACCTGGAGCTCTACTATAACCCCGAGTTTTGTGAAGTTTGTCCCCGCCAGAGGGGAGTTATAGCGGGTCAAAGTTTCAACTTTGGGGGCCTATATCTTAGGCCTCCAGGAGGCCATCGACTCTGGGCTGGTGGCGTTGGATAGGGGGCCTGGAGCTCTACTATAACCCCGAGTTTTGTGAAGTTTGTCCCGCCAGAGGGAGAGTTATAGCGGGTCAAAGTTTCAACATTTGGGGATATCTTAGGCCTCCAGGAGGCCATCGGCTTGGGGCTGGTGGCGTTGGATAGGGGCCTGGAGCTCTACTATAACCCCGAGTTTTGTGAAGTTTGTCCCCGCCAGAGGGGAGTTATAGCGGGTCAAAGTTTCAACTTTGGGGGGCTGTTTTTTCCGCCCCCCGGTAGGGCATCGACTCGGGGGTGGTCTCGTTGGATAGGGGACCTGAGCTCACTGTAACCCTGAGATTTGTGAAGTTTGTCCCCGCCAGAGGGGAGTTATAGCGGGTCAAAGTTTCAACATTTGGGGTTTATATCTTAGGCTCCAGGAGGCCATCGACCTGGGGCTGGTGGCGTTGGATAGGGGCCTGAGCTCTACTATAACCCTGAGTTTTGTGAAGTTTGTCCTCCAGAGGGGAGTTATAGCGGGTCAAAGTTTCAACATTTGGGGGCCTATATCTTAGGCCTCCAGGAGGCCATCGACTCGGGCCTGGTGGCGTTGGATAGGGGACCTGGAGCTCTACTATAACCCCGAGTTTGGTGAAGTTTCTCCCCGCCAGAGGGGAGTTATAGCGGGTCAAAGTTTCAACATTTGGGGTCTATATCTTAGGCCTCCAGGAGGCCATCGACTCGGGCCTGGTGGCGTTGGATAGGGGACCTGGAGCTCTACTATAACCCCGAGTTTGGTGAAGTTTCTCCCCGCCAGAGGGGAGTTATAGCGGGTCAAAGTTTCAACATTTGGGGGCCTATATCTTAGGCCTCCAGGAGGCCATCGACTCGGGCCTGGTGGCGTTGGATAGGGGACCTGGAGCTCTACTATAACCCCGAGTTTGGTGAAGTTTCTCCCCGCCAGAGGGGAGTTATAGCGGGTCAAAGTTTCAACTTTGGGGGGGCTGTATCTCAACCCCCCGTGGGGGCATCGACTCTGGGGTGGTGGCGTTGGATAGGGGACCTGGAGCTCTACTATAACCCCGAGTTTTGTGAAGTTTGTCCCCGCCAAAGTGGAGTTATAGCCGGTCAAAGTTTCAACTTTGGGGGCCTATATCTTAGGCCTCCAGGAGGCCATCGACTCTGGGTTGGTGGCGTTCGATAGGGGACCTGGAGCTCTACTATAACCCCGAGTTTTGTGAAGTTTGTCCCCGCCAAAGTGGAGCGGGTCAAAGTTTC
>JAJHNS010000053.1:0-131394 GCA_027564155.1 Gymnocypris eckloni scoliostomus
ATACAGTATATACAGACCTAGTGTTGCTTTAGCTCTTTGTGAGTTGTTGAATGTAATGGTTGTCTGTGGTTGTTGGCCTTTTTGTTTGTTCTAGTTTTTCCATGAAAGGCCTTCACATAGATCCTTGCCTCTGCCTGTTTCACCAGCTTCTCCACAACGTTTCAGTTTTTGACTACTCTTTTCATTCTGAATGAAACCAGAAATGTTTTTGAACAAATCGTTTGAATGATTGAATGGTTACTTGACTTTTCGTTCCTGAACGAATCAGTGTTTTTGAATGAATTGTGTATTTTTACATTGAAAAACAATGCAAAAGCAGTGTGACGCATTATGCATCCACGTCCCCTTATAGTGCTCTTGGACTGCTGTTCGTTCAAACAAATTCAAAGAATAAAACTAACTGTAATGTTAATGTAATGTATCATATTGTATATCTGGCTGGATTAAGCCTGAACTGAAGCCAATATCTGCTAGTAACCGTGTCAGCCTTTCTCACTTTCGAACCAAGTCTGAATAAACATCTCTACAAAGAACAGCCTGTACAACAGAGAGCAGCATTTTTCGAAGATGTTGTTGTTATTGATTCTGAGGCTTGGACCAATGAGATGCAAATGGGTGCAGCCACATTAGCGGTGGTGCAGTGGTTTTGTTTATAGGGGACAGCAGAAGGATTATCCCCTCCAGTCCATTTCATTGGATCCATATGGCCCAAAAGGCCTTAGCTTCAGCTGTGCCACAGCTTGGAAGCCACGGTTGAGTTTGTTATTGTCCAAACTCATGCTGAATGCAGTGCTACAAATCCTGACGATATAATATGCACAGTCAGAGCTCTGGCTTTCTCTCTCGACAATGACACAGACAGAAAAGCAAAGCTTCTTTAGTGTTCGGTATACTTATTTAACCTTCATACGCAAATATAAGTTTAAATTGATCTGTCATTTACATGTGATGTCTCTGCATAATCATGGATTGCAGGGCTGTCATGATGAAGTGATATATCTATAGATTTGTGTCATTGTCTAAAAGTGGACCTCTCTCTCTCTCTCTCCTTCCATGAGCAGGAGCTGAGCAGAGCGATTTACAGGCTGTCGGGTTGGCTTTGTTCCCGTGTAAGTCAAGTCTCGGTGGAGAAGCGACGCATCAGTGCTCCAAATGGCCCCAGCCGTCTCATTGCATTATATTCAAATGGCACGTCTGATGGAGAAGTTAGAGAACAGCTCTCCTAGCTTCTCTCATTTAGATATGCCTCCCTTATTAACATGTAACGCACCCCAATTGTCCTGTATATCTTTGTGTTAAACAAAATGTAACATTTTTGGATTTGTGGTTGTTTATAGGTTTGTGCCATGTGATGTCCTCTGAAGCAATCTTCATATGGATTCATATGGTTCTGGGTGCCTTCTCATTGATAAAACATCAACACTGTGTTAATACTGGGTCACCTATTGTATAGGGAGATTATGAGGAAGCTTTGAAAGCTTTTGAGCAGAAGAGGTGAGAGAAACAACTGCTTGTTCTGCCAACTGCCAGTGTGTGGCTGCCTGGAGGGAAATGAGCTCTACACATGAAAGCTTGTAGATAATTTCATGAATGCCTGCACCGAAACACACACACACACTTGTATATGTGGTCACTTGTATGGTCACAGTTCTAAAGGTATACAAGTGTGAATTCAGTATATATGTGACCCTCTCTGTGAAAACCCAGCTAAAGTCATCCTTTTTTTTAGATTGACTATTTTCTGCATAAAATCATCCGACATATTTTAAAGAAAATTCTGTGGAAATATATTCTTGGTATCTTTAATATTGACTGAGTAAGGCAATGTCAACGATTGAAATCATAGTGAAATGAATGCTTGTAATCAAACTTTGATGCTCGTTATCTCAGAATTCGATTTTTAGACTTTAGCCTGGTTTTTACAATGAGGGTCACACACACACGCATTTATATATATACAGGATCTGGTCATATAATTAGAATATCATCAAAAAGTTGATTTATTTCACTAATTCCATTCAAAAAGTGAAACTTGTATAAAGTATACATTAATTCCACACAGACTGCTATATTTCAAGTGTTTATTTATTTTAATTTTGATGATTATAAGTGACAACTAATGAAAACCCCAAATTCAGTATCTCAGAAAATTAGAATATTACTTAAGACCAATACAAAGAAAGGATTTTTAGAAATCTTGGCCAACTGAAAAGTATGAACATGAAAAGTATAAGCATGTACAGCACTCAATACTTAGTTGGGGCTCCTTTTGCCTGAATTACTGCAGCAATGCGGCGTGGCATGGATTCGATCAGTCTGTGGCACTGCTCAGGTGTTATGAGAGCCCAGGTTGCTCTGATAGTGGCCTTCAGCTCTTCTGCATTGTTGGGTCTGGCATATCGCATCTTCCTCTTCACAATACCCCATAGATTTTCTATGGGGTTAAGGTCGGGCGAGTTTGCTGGCCAATTAAGAACAGGGATACCATGGTCCTTAAACCAGGTACTGGTAGCTTTGGCACTGTGTGCAGGTGCCAAGTCCTGTTGGAAAATGAAATCTGCATCTCCATAAAGTTGGTCAGCAGCAGGAAGCATGAAGTGCTCTAAAACTTCCTGGTATACGGCTGTGTTGACCTTGGACCTCAGAAAACACGGTGCACCAACACCAGCAGATGACATGGCACCCCAAACCATCACTGACTGTGGAAACTTTACACTGGACCTCAAGCAACGTGGATTCTGTGCCTCTCCTCTCTTCCTCCAGACTCTGGGACCCTGATTTCCAAAGGAAATGCAAAATTTACTTTCATCAGAGAACATAACTTTGGACCACTCCGCAGCAGTCCAGTCCTTTTTGTCTTTAGCCCAGGCGAGACGCTTCTGACGCTGTCTGTTGTTCAAGAGTGGCTTGACACAAGGAATGTGACAGCTGAAACCCATGTCTTGCATACGTCTGTGCGTAGTGGTTCTTGAAGCACTGACTCCAGCTGCAGTCCACTCTTTGTGAATCTCCCCCACATTTTTGAATGGGTTTTGTTTCACAATCCTCTCCAGGGTGCGGTTATCCCTATTGCTTGTACACATGTGCTTGGACACAGAGCTCTGTGAACAGCCAGCCTCTTTTGCAATGACCTTTTGTGTCTTGCCCTCCTTGTGCAAGGTGTCAATGGTCGTCTTTTGGACAACTGTCAAGTCAGCAGTCTTCCCCATGATTGTGTAGCCTACAGAACTAGACTGAGAGACCATTTAAAGGCCTTTGCAGGTGTTTTGAGTTAATTAGCTGATTAGAGTGTGGCACCAGGTTAGGGCTGGGCGATAATTCGATAACGATAATTATCGCGATATAATTTTCCTCTAAAACGATATGACTAAGTTCGAAAAATTTTCGATATAATGTGTATGCGCCAAAAGCGGAACGAAACCACGTGACTCATTTGAGTCGCGACACACGGACCGTTTATCAGCTCGGATCACAGTTCAAACTGCCGCCGCACGAGCTCACTAGAGCAGATGCGCTTTACTCGGTCACGTGATCACTAAGCAGTGCTGTGAGATCCAGTCAGTAGGCGTGTTCGGCGTAATGCGGCTGCACAGAATGGTCAGTGTAAGACATCAAAGTACCGCGAGCCGTTTGAAAGCATAGGTTTAATCTGCTCTTATCACTCTCGCGGTACTTTGATGTCATACACTGACCATTCTGTGCAGCGCCGCTTTAACACGCCTAATGTGAGAACACGCCGAACATGAGAAACACTGTGCAACGAGACAGTCAGAAGGCTTTTCAATATGCACATCGCCATTATTTACCATGGATTTACTGTAGTAACATTCACTGCACTATGGTATTGTGGCAGAAATGTGGGATATTCACTTTTAATATTATTACAGGAGTAATGTTACATAATTATAGTAAGTATGTGTGGTTAAGGCAGCTATAGCATGTGTACATTATAATGAATGGTTTGAGACTACTGTCTTTCATACAAATAGACTACTTAAAAACCATTTAGTTATATTTTGACCATGTTATTGAGGTGCTATATGTAACAATATTTGTTACATATAGCATATATGGCGGGGCCGAGAGCCGTGGGAACGGAGCGAGGCCGGTGGAGTAATTGGTAATGAACGACACCTGCACCGCTCACCGGTCTCGAGTCCCACGGAGGAGCTTCGGAAGGGTTAAATGAGGAGTGACAACAGTGGAAGAGGAGAGAGGACCAGGCCTGGAATTTTATTTTGTGTTTTGTGTGCGGCAGTCGTCCGTGAGGGGCTGCCGCTTTTCATTTGTGTTTCTTTATTTGATTATTAAAATGTGTTGAATGTTCGCCGGTTCCCGCCTCCTTCTTCCCGTACTTATCAACTTCATTTAACCCTTCCGAAGCTCCTCCGTGGGACTCGAGACCGGTGAGCGGTGCAGGTGTCGTTCATTACCAATTACTCCACCGGCCTCGCTCCGTTCCCACGGCTCTCGGCCCCGCCCCACTCGCCACAACATTATACCATATAAAACTGAGGTTGCTACAGATGTTACTGATGTAAAGATGTTACTGATTTTGATAATTAACAAAAATGTTACTGCATCTTAACTCAAGCTACGATCAAATGTGTATTTCTAAGAGACAAAAAAGTGATATTATTATCATTAATATTATGAGGCAACCCAAACCGGTTTCTTGATTTTGAAACAATATCACTCATTAGAACATGCAGAAACTAAGAAATACATATCTATTTAGATAATTATTGTGTAAAGGAAAATTAATGGTCTGGTTTCTAAAACTTTCACTTTGGAGCAAAAATCTGGCTTTAAACTTGAAAGAAATAAAGATTTGACATTTATCGTGATAATTATCGATATCGACTGATATGAAAATGATTATCGTGATAATTTTTTGGGCCATATCGCCCAGCCCTACACCAGGTGTCTTCAATATTGAACCTTTTCACAATATTCTAATTTTCTGAGATACTGAATTTGGGGTTTTCATTAGTTGTCAGTTATAATCATTAAAATTAAAAGAAATAAACACTTGAAATATATCAGTCTGTGTGGAATGAATGTATACTTTATACAAGTTTCACTTTTTGAATGGAATTAGTGAAATAAATCAACTTTTTGATGATATTCTAATTATATGACCAGCACCTGTATACACATACATGTATTTGATAAAGAAATTCAGTAAAACAAATTATTACATTTAAAATAAATTTATATTTATATATATATATATATATAAAAAAATATATATTCCTGAGATACCAAAGCCTACTTTCAACTATTACTCCAGTCTTCAGTGCCATGTGATCCTTCCAAAATCACCTGAACAATGATATCTGAAAATATTTGAATGATTGAATTATCTATGTAAACTTATCAGTGTTAAGACTTGCTAATAAAATGTTTTTTAATACAAAATGTCAACTTCATTTGTTTGTGATTTTCAGAGCTTTAAATATATTTCAGAGAATTGTAATGTATGAGAGCGCTGGGTCAGAATAATAAGAAGCCACGGACAGATAGCTTTGACTGACGTGAAGCCTCACTGGTGCCTGACTAATTGAGAGTGTAAATATTATAAACCATTAACCTTTTCATGTGAAAGTGACTGAATGACAGCCTGCTCAGCCTTCAGGTTCTTCAAGCAATGTATCATCCTTATCCACACTGGGGTAATTTATCTAGCTGAACAGAGAAAATGTGTTTACACTGTGGTTCTTAGAGGAAAGACATCTTGATATTCCACTTTTCTAAATTACTTGTCAAGCAAGATGTGTTATCAGATTTTCTCCCCACAATTTCTCCCAATTTAACTCTTTCACAATGCTCCTATACTTGTCTGACGTGGACGTTTTACTGTCTCTGCTAACCTTTTATAAAAAAATATATATATTATACATCTATTAAAATAAAACGCAACAGTTTTATATGCAACAGAATGAGAGTAATGAGTCCTTGTTGTTGTTGCTAGGTAAGATATTTTAAGTACAACATTTATATAGAGATAATTATATCTCATATAGCAATTAATGGTATATAATTATCCACCACATACAACCACAAAACCTTTCAAGGCTGATAGATATCAGGTGTCAACAGTGTAATGAAATCATATTAAAAATATACTTTTTAAATATTATAGTCTATCATAGACCATATTTTCTGATTAGAAAGCTGCACATGTTCAGCTTTTACAGCTGTGCACTAATCTAACCATGAAATTATTCTGCAACTTTAAATGACCAAATATTTTTGCATATAAAAAGGCAGCAGATATGATTCAGTAGTACAATTTTATTTAAAACTAAAAAAGTCAGTTGCAATTAAATTAGTTCAATGCACAATATATAATAGTTTAACATTTTGGTATGTGATGCATACATTGTGCAACAACCTCTGATTAAATATACATTAATGGCTTGTTCCAGACAAACAAAAACACGTATTCTGTTCTGACGACACATCGACTTATACTTATCCCTATAAACATTTTCTCTTACTCTGTACACACAATAAACTGTCAAAAAGGCAAATATTGATATGTACATTCATGCAATACAATTCTGAGTACATCATACAGTATATTATGTACAGTATAATACACATATCTTCAATTCATATATCTTGTTGAATGGGTGAATGACTATACAGTAGATTGTGAGAATGTTTTACAGAATATGAAGAGGGATATTTGTTCACACAAGCTTGTATGTTATGTAAACATAATTTCTCCGTTGTATATTATGATTCATAGTTCAGTGTTACTATGCACAGTGCATCACTGTTTTCTACAACAAGCTCCTGTCTATAAAAAGGGGATCTAGACACTTTCCATATACAGTTCCAATGAAAATAAATGAAACAATAGAGAGGATCTGGTTGAGAGTGATACAAGCTAAATTTAGGGTCAAGCTTGTTTGAGGAATCACCTTGATACATCTTTAAAGCAAACATAAAATCACAGTATTAATGACTTTAAAATAGCTTTAAACCGTCTTCGTGAAAGCTTGTAACATCCTAGTTTTTTTAGATTTGCCAAAAAAGGTCGAGAAGAGACATAATTTGCAAACATTCCAAAGAAATGGACCACAAATGTTTACGTGAATCACTAATCAAATCACTGGTTTCTGTTATATTAGCCATTTGGATTTGAGGAAATGACTGACTAATGTAAAATCTATGTATTTTTAATTGTATAAACAAAACAACAAACCCTACTTAATGCATCTTAAATGATTTAAACTTCAAAATATAATTTTATGTAACCATTTTATTTAATTTCCCATTTGTAATATTGGACCAAAATTATGGACCACTTTCATGAACAAATCCTGACTAATTGGGAATGGTTTCAACTGAAAGGGTTTGTGCGACTACAGAAAGGTAAACTGATATTGGACATCCATCATATTGTGTAGATTTCATATAAATGTAACACCGAAAGCCAAACTAGTAAAAGAATGATGCACCATATATCAGGACCATATCTGTTATAAGATAACATTAGTCAGTTTTAATACTTATGTGTGTACATATTGGATATTTATTGGAAGATAATGGATATTTAATTGTGAAACACTTGTTTTGAAATGTCTTTTGTCTAGAGCCAACTTAAAAATATTATGGCAACGATTTACCCTTTAAGAGCACTATTTCCTAAAGGGTCATTTCCTATAATGGAACCCGCATGTATTGACTTTTAAAATCTCAACTACTCAATCAATTATTCATAACAAAATAAAGAGTTTTCCATATTGCATACTGTACATAATGTTGTCTACGCATCCAAACATTGCTTTGAAATTCACAAAACCAAACAATTTTAGTTTGTGGGGCATTTTATTTTTAGACAAAATAGCACAGATTTTAATATCAGCTATTTATCAGCCATAACATGAAATTATCCATCAATCATCCCTATTAATAATTAGATCTCTTTCACATGTGGGCTACACCATCAGATGAACTTGAATACAAATGTATAGAACGATCAGAATACGATCTGCCAACTGTTAGCAATGTTAACGCTAGCCTTGTGTTTTTTGTATTATAAACATGCACCTCAAGAACTCAATCCTTTCCAATTGCATAGTAACACAAACCGCAATACATTTCTGGGTGTTTAAGGAAAACATTTCTTATCCTCCAATGTATATTTTGGTACACAAAATACAGGATCATCCAATCCCAATTGATGATTGTATCAAGACAATGGGGCCAATGCAGTCATTTAAACATTAAACACTCGCACAATCTACACAAGGTGAGATAACCCTTAATGTTTAATGAGGAACACTGCAAAGACAT
This sequence comes from Gymnocypris eckloni scoliostomus, assembly GCA_027564155.1. Lineage (NCBI taxonomy): Eukaryota > Metazoa > Chordata > Actinopteri > Cypriniformes > Cyprinidae > Gymnocypris > Gymnocypris eckloni. The sequence continues at coordinate 8,311 of JAJHNS010000053.1, forward strand.
TTAAAGACAAGAGAAGACAGGAATTTTAAAACATCATTGCATTCAACAGAAAGTGCATGCGTTTATTTAGTTGTTGGTGTTGTATATTGTCCTCAAATGGGCCCTGGGGGGCCGCCAGGTTGAGTCTCGTGATCCTCGTGATGTCTCCTCAAAACCTGCTTATACATGTCAGCCATTACGTATTCACTTTTGTCTTTTCTTTAAACATCATTTTAGGTCTCAAGAAGGGCAGCCATGTGGTTTACCATTCCTAAATTCATAATTTACCTTGCGTCAATCTCATAAAGCCAAATAGAGATGGTGGTGCTGTAGGGTACAGAATGTGCAGCATGAAGCATGACCACTATACTCCAGTGTTATTAGTTTCCACTACCTGCTGTTTACAGCGTGAGCTCATGGCATACTCCCCTCGACTTGTGCCGTTCTCTTCTTTTCGAAGGGGTTTCCTGGCAAAGAGAACAAAAAGATTAAGCTTCAAACGACTATTTTTGCTCAGAACTGAGGATGCTATTAATCGGGTTGTAGAGGCTTGAGCTTAGAGCAAAGAAATACAATGTCTCAAAGGCAAACAGAAAAACTAGGAAAGGAAATCACAGAGTACTTTAGCAGATTAAATTTGACTTAGGTTTCTTTCTGCATACCATGTTTGTTCTATTTTACAATCAGTGTTTCAGGAAGCCCCAGTGCACACTTTTAGATGCTCCTTGAGACACTAACAAAGTCTAGGTTGATAAACAGCAGCACAGGTCATCAAAGTGAGTTATTCTGCAGTTTAAATGACTTCCCGCAAGCCGTAATGGCTGCTGGACTTAAAAAGCTGTGGTATGCGCTCTGGCCTGTCCGTTCTTTATTACGATTTGAAATATGCAACCTGCCTGCAGCCAATTTCTTTCATAACTGCATTAAAACCCAGAGCTGCCCAAACAGCAGAGCACGCAGATCCAATCTGTTGATATTTTGTTAAATCATGTCAGTCACATATTGACTTAATGGTAGAGAGGACCTGAGGTAAGAGCTGAGAGATGGATGCTGGATGCTGGGATACACATTCTATAAAATGCAAAAAGAATATCAGTAAATTAGTTGGAGCATATTTAATGCTTCAGCTTTTGCAAAGTAAGGCTGTACAGAAAGAGGCCACATGAAAGCAGCTATCAACAATGTTCAATAAGCTAATGGTGTAGTCTGATGACAAACTACTACGTCATTGCTAAAACGACATGTTCGTACAATAGGGCTCAGCGACTGGTTTATGGATGTAAAAATGCCTTTCAGAATCTCTAGTGAAATTGATTTTTAACAATACCAGATAAATATTTTAAGACAGCCTTAATATAACTCGAAGGTTAAGTGCTGAAGCATGCCTCTGTAGAAGCCATTAGCCTGCTTCCTGTTTTAGTATATCTGAATTAAGTGAAATCCACTAAGACAACAGTTACCATGGAAATGACACTAAAGTACCCTATCAGTCTGTATAACGTCACGTCGGAGGACCGACGAATTGGGATCTCGCTTAGAGAGACCAATCTACTTTGAGTGTAACTAAACGAGCCAATGCACATTGGCATGCGATTATTGCATCCAGCTGCCGCTGATCAGAGCGTGAGTATAAGTAGGCAGCAGGTGCAGCGCATATTCAGCTCTTCGCTTCGGAGCCGAGCGGATACATCGTTTTGCTCCTGACTTCTGCTGAATGAGTGAATTCAATGAGTTGAGCACGCTCTTCGGAAGACTCTCGTGCTGGTGGTACGGCACTACAGCTGTGGTGGTTCTTCCCGTGTCGAGTGGACTGCACACATCAGGTGCAAACACCCTGTTTGTGTTGCAGATGACCATCTCCCCTGTGCGCTTCAGCATGCTAAAATAGTTTTTTCCCTAAAAGAGCATTGCGGGTGCGTCTTTTTAAAGACGACGTTGCATCTGGCAAACTTGATGTTGCGTCTTTTTAAAGACGAGTTGGTCTTGCTTCAGACAACATGTCACCTGTGCGTTTCTGGATGCAGTCGTTGCCTGGCGTTGGGTGATGGTCACGATCGCTGTCTCATGTGCCTGGGCAGTAAGCACGCTGTGGTGGCGTTCGTGGATGAGTCATCTTCTCATTGTGGATTGTCATCTCGGAGTTGCGGCCAGGCTGCGTTACCTTGACAAAGGGGCGGAGCTGTTGCCTCCGTCTCGATCTAGTTCTCGTCCTGGCTGCAGACAGGCGAGGTCTACTTCAGGTGGTAGCACGGGTGGTCTGAGGATTATATAAAATTATATTTTATATTTTTGCTTTGTATCAAATGTTGAAGTTATTCAGCTCAGTGCTGTCTGGGTTTAAAGGCTTAGAATTGTGTGGGAAAAGGTGACTGTCACTGAGTTCTACAGTAAACACACCAGAAGCTTGAACAATAACAGCAAATACCAGAATGAGAGATTCCACATCACAATAATGATTAGGAAAAATATAAATGGTCGTGAGAAAGAAAACAACCTGACCTTTACAGAGCCCATCTCTACTGTCTGCAGCACTCTGGGGTCTGTCTGGAGGACAAGACTAATTTCATAAACAGGGCTTGAGCTCATTAAAATTGACCTGTTTCTTCCAGAGAAATACACATGAGATAGCAACTTGTTGAATGAAAGCTGCTTTTGCAGAAATGATAAGATAAAGAGCATTTGTTTTAGCTAACCCATATGAAATGTCATGGGTGTGTGGAGCTGAGCTACAGCTTCAACATCCGTCATTAAAACATGGTAAAATGTTCATGTTTTTGAACATCATTAATATTTATAAAAGAATTCTAAAGCATTATGAATCACAACTGTTTTCAACATTTATAATAATGTTACTTGAGCACCAAATCATCATATTAGAATGATTTCTGAAGGATCATGTGAGACTGAATGACTACGGAAAACATTACATTAAAATACTACAGAAAACAGTTTTCAAATTGCAATAATTGTTCACAATATTACTGTATACACTGTACTTTTGATCAAATAAATGAAGCTTTCACTCTTAAAAATAAAGGTGCTTCAAGATGTCATAGAAGATCGTTTTTGTCTAAATGGTTCCATAAAGAACCTTTAACATCTGAAGAACCTTTCTGTTTCACAAATGGTTATTTGTGGTGAAAGTGTCACGGTTCATGAATCCTATGCTTCCTCCTCGTCTCGTGCTCATTGTTTATGTGTGTGTGAGTGTGTGTGGGCGTGCCGACTCATCAGCGCTGATCAACGATCCAGTTGATTCAATCATCATCATCATCAGCTGCAGCTCATCACACCACCTTTAAATACTCACCACTTTCTCATCTCCTTTGTCAGATCGTTGTTTGTGAGTCCCGGTTGTGTTTGATCCCGTCTTCGTTCCAGTCTTGTGCATTCTTCGTTCCTGTTCGTGTTCCTGTGGATTTGTCACTCTGGATTCGTCACGTCACATCGGCACTCGTCTCACCATCGAAGTCCCTGCGCCACTACCCTGTTTTTCTTTGGACTGCCCCTATCATCATCTGTATAGGTTCAATAAAGAGAGAGCCTACTCGCATACTGTTTCCGCGTTTCTATCATGACAGAACGATCTGACCGATCAATGGAAGCAGCGAGTAGCTCTACCGGATCGCTGGAAGACTTTGTGAACAGCAGCATACTTCGTATGGATTCCCAGGAAAGGAACCTCAGCGGTACAGCTCGCGCTGTTCAGGCTCTAGTGGCGCAGGTGTCCGAGCTCACCCAACAGCTCCAACATCTGCGAGGTTCCACTGCGCCCCCCACACCGCCGGCTCCCCTACCACCACCAGAGAACCCCTCCCAGTCGGAGCCCCGCCTACCAGTCCCAGAGTCATATACAGGTGAACCCAACTACTGTCGAGCATTCCTAACACGATGTTCCATGCATTTTTCTCTCCAACCCAGGACATTCAATAATGAGCGAGCCAAGGTCGCCTTTGTGTTGACGCTACTGACTGGGAGAGCGGCAATCTGGGGAACAGCGGTGTGGGAGAATCAAGATCCATGCTGTGCCTCGTTCCAGGATCTCTCCGCCGAGATGAGACGGGTGTTCGATCGGGCCGTTGCTGGTAGAGAGGCAGCAATGATGCTGGCCGATTTGCGACAGGGACAGAGGTCCGTATCTGACTTTTCGATCGAGTTTCGGACCCTTGCGGCGGAGAGTCAATGGAACGAGGAAGCGGGTGGGACATGTTCCTGCATGGGCTGGCTGACCGCGTCCAGAAGGAGATCTATGCCATGGACCTTCCCACATCACTCAACGACCTGATCGCCCTGGCATTGAGAGTAGACGCACGTTTGTCACGAATGAATCGCCGCACACAGCCCAATCGTCCCACCGGAGGGACCGAGGGTCAAAGGTTTGGAGGCGGGGACACGGTCAGCCCTGTCTACGATCACGAGCCCATGCAGGTGGGGCGAGCTCGACTTTCCCGGGAGGAGAAGGAGAGGCGGAGGTCCCAGGGCCTCTGCATGTACTGTGGAGGAGAGGGTCATTTTGCCTACAACTGTCCGTTAAAAGGTCCAGCCCGATAGTAAGTATGAGGCTACTATCGGGTGGGATCTCCGCCGAGAAGACCTCATCCACATCTACTCTCCTTCCGGTAAGACTGAGATGGTCAACTCACCTTCACGACTGTCGAGCACTTCTGGATTCTGGGGCAGAAGGTAATTTCATGGATCACACATTCGCACATAAACTCCAAGTTCCCCTCAGACCCCTCACACACAAGATCCCAGTACACGCTCTCAATGGCCAGGAACTTCCCACCATCTCATTCATCACGGAGGATGTCACCCTCATCACATCAGGCAATCACACCGAGACCATCTCCTTTTACATACTGGACACCCCCCTTGCACCCATCGTCCTTGGTCACCCCTGGCTCACCCGTCACAACCCTAAAGTGGACTGGCAATTGAAGTCTGTGTCGGCCTGGAGCAGTCATTGTCATAAGTCTTGTCTAGTGTCTGCCTGTCCGTCTGTTTCTGTCCCTGTGTTTCAGGAGGAGGCAGTGGATTTATCTAACGTGCCCGCGGAGTACCTGGACCTGAAGGAGGTGTTCAGTAAGTCTCGGGCTGCTTCTCTTCCCCCGCATCGTCCCTATGACTGTGCCATAGAGTTACTGCCAGGTACATCTCCGCCTAAGGGCAAGTTATATTCACTCTCTGCTCCAGAGAGCGAGGCTATGGAGAAATATATTTCTGATTCTCTAGCATCAGGGTTCATCCGTCCTTCCTCTTCTCCAGCGGGGGCGGGGTTCTTTTTTGTGGGGAAGAAGGACGGTTCCCTGTGACCTTGTATTGACTACCGGGGGCTGAACAGCCTCACGGTAAGGAATACTTATCCTTTGCCGTTGATGTCTTCAGCCTTCGAGAGGTTGCAGGGAGCGTCTATCTTCACAAAATTGGATTCACGTAATGCTTATCATTTGGTTCGCATCAGGGAGGGGGATGAATGGAAGACCGCCTTTAACACCCCCAGGGGGCATTTTGAATACTTGGTCATGCCTTTCGGGCTGTCCAACTCCCCAGCGGTCTTCCAAGCACTTGTCAACGACGTGCTGCGGGACATGGTCGATCAGTTCATATATGTCTACCTGGACGACATATTCATTTTTTCTTCGTCCCTCCAGGAACATGTGCAGCACGTCCGACAAGTGCTCCAGAGGTTGCTAGAGAATGGGCTTTTTGTCAAGGCGGAGAAATGCGATTTTCATGCACAGTCTGTTCCTTTTTTAGGTTACATCGTGTCGGTTGAGGGAATGCGTATGGATCCTGAGAAGATCAAGGCTGTGGTAGAATGGCCAAGTCCAGATTCCCGTAAGGCCCTACAGAGGTTTCTGGGATTCGCCAATTTCTACCGGCGTTTCATTCGCAATTTCAGCCAACTAGCCGCGCCTCTGACCGCCTTGACCTCCCCCAGGACGACGTTCAGGTGGTCAGACGCAGCCGAGGCTGCGTTTACCAAACTTAAAGGTTGCTTCGTTTCAGCCCCTATCCTGATTACCCCTGATCCTTCACGTCAGTTCGTGGTGGAGGTCGATGCGTCAGAGATGGGGGTAGGTGCAGTGCTATCCCAGCGCTCTCCCTCAGACGACAAGATGCACCCTTGCGCGTTTTTGTCTCATCGTCTGTCCTCAGCCGAACGCAATTATGACATTGGCAACAGAGAGTTGTTGGCAGTTAAGTTAGCATTGGAGGAATGGCGCCACTGATAAGAAGGGTCGGGGGTACCTTTTATCGTCTGGACCGATCATAAGAACTTGGAATTAGAGGTCTGCTACCCGACCCGAACCAGGTCCCGAAATACTGTCGGGTTTCGGGTCGGGTTTCGGGTTAATGTTTAATGGATAGCCTCGGGCTCGGGTCGGGTTCGGGTTTGTAGCCAAAACTATATGCAGAGGCTTTGCTGCTTTCATAGACGCACGCACACATTGCCCACAGATATCAGAGATCGCGCAGAGCACAAACATCACGGACACTTTTATTAGTAAAATAGCTTCGACAGGCTACTGACTCGCAAGTCACAACATTATATTTATCTGCAATGAGGCGGCAAAATCGCTGTTTTTGAAGTAACTAAGCCTCATTGCTTGTAGAGAGACGATGAGCCTTGAGTTCACACTTAACATTCCCCTTCTCTCTCTCTCTCTCTCTCTCTCTCTCTCTCTCTCTCTCTCTCTCTCTCTCTCTCTCTCTCTCTCTCTCTCTCTCTCTCTCTCTCTCTCGCTAATTCAAATAAATGATTAATGCATTCAAATAAATACAATCTTATTTAAGATCTTATGTCTGATTTAAAGTAGACAGAATGCTAACGAGCCTTAACTGACAAAAATGACCATAATTTATGCGTGGAAGAATTATCTTCTTGTCCATACAAAATTCATAAACTCGGCAGAATGTATCGACCAGCACCTGATGTTCTCACAAACTTTCATAACTGGTAAATGTTTGTGAAATGGCAGAAACACTTGATTAATCTATTTCTTTGCATGCAATCGTGAAATGCAGCCTTTTCCTTTTTTTTGTTGGCTATTCGTTGGGGGATCTCGGGTTCGGGCTCTAAATTTAACCGCGTGCCTGGTCGGGTCGGGTTAGGTCAGACAATCTCGGTGCGGGCCGGGTTCGGGCTTCAGTTTTGAGCCCGTGCAGACCTCTACTTGGAATACATTAGAACGGCTAAAAGATTAAACTCTAGGCAGGCTCGGTGGTCTCTTTTTTTCCGGTCGTTTTGATTTTACTCTTCGCAGCCCGGTTCCAAGAACATCAAACCCGATTCCTTATCGCGTATTTTTGACCGTGCGAACGCCGTCTACTCCCGAGTGCATTTACCTGAGACCCTATTTGTCTCTACACTCACATGGGAGGTCGAATCGCAAGGTCAAAGCGCCTTAGAAGGGGTAACGCCCGCCCGTTGTCCACCGAACCGTTTATTTGTGCCTGAGGGTTACGGTCCAGCGTTATTCAGTGGGGACATTGTTCCAATGTGGCTTGTCATCCAGGAGTCAGTCGTACTAAATTTTTAGTCAAGCAACGATTCTGGTGGCCTCTCATGGCTCGTGGCGTTCACAATTTTGTCTTGGCTTGCTCAGTTTGTGCCACTGGTAAGTCTTCCAATCGACCCCAGATGGGTTACTTCAACCGCTGCGGTTCCTTGAGACCCTGGTCCCATATCGCGCTAGATTTTGTCACCGCCTCCCACCCTCCCAGGGTCACATGGTAGTTTTGACCGTGGTGGACCGGTTCTCGGCGGCCCATTTCATTCCTTGCCCAAATTACCCTCAGCCAAGGAGACAGCGTTGATTGTCGTTAACCACGTCTTTCGGTTACATGGCCTCCCGATGAGACGTGGTTTCCGACAGAGGACCCCAATTTGTGTCCAGATTTTGGCGAGAGTTTTGTAAATTACTGGGGCGACTGTCAGTCTGTCCTCAGGGTTCCATCCCAGAGCAATGGTCAAACTGAGCGAGCCAACCAAGATTTAGAAAGAACGCTGCGATGTGTGGTATCCAAGAATCCTTCCTCGTGGAGCCAACAACTGTCTATGGTGAGTACGCACAATACATTGCCAGTGTTATCCACGGGCCTATCTCCGCTTGAGTGTAGCGTAGGTTACCAGCCACCAATTTTCCTAGTCTGGAATCCGAGGTCGCGGTCCCCTCCGCCCACGCCTTCGTCCAGAGGTGTCACCGCACTTGGACTAGAGCCCGTGAGACTCTACTCCAAGTGGGGTCACGCACCAAGGTCAAAGCCGACCGCCACCGGTCTAGGCCTCCCGTATACGTCGCTGGTCAAAAAGTGTGGCTTTCTACCAAGAACATTCCTCTCCGCTCCGTGTCCAATAAACTTGCACCCAAATTCATCGGCCCGTTCACTGTCACCAAGATCATTAGTCCGGTGGCAGTCCGCCTCAACCTTCCTCCGCGCAGGAGAATTCATCCCGTCTTTCATGTATCTAAAATAAAGCCCGTTTTTCGTTCACGTATTAATCCACCAGCCCGGTCCCCCGCGCGACTCGTAGGACGGGAAACCACTATTCGGTCAATTGTATTCTGGACTCAAGGCGGAGGGGACGGATTTCAGTACTTGGTGGACTGGGAAGGTTACGGTCCAGAGGAGAGAAGTTGGGTGCGGGCTAGAGACATCCTGGACCACTCCCTTATCGATGATTACAATCGACAGGTAAGGAGCAGGAGGCGTTCCTAGGGGAGGGTACTGTCACGGTTCATGAATCCTATGCTTCCTCCTCGTCTCGTGCTCGTTGTTTATGTGTGTGTGAGTGTGTGTGGGCGTGCCGACTCATCAGCGCTGATCAGCGATCCAGTTGATTCAATCATCATCATCATCAGCTGCAGCTCATCACACCACATTTAAATACTCACCACTTTCTCATCTCCTTTGTCAGATCGTTGTTTGTGAGTCCGGTTGTGTTTGATCCCGTCTTCGTTCCAGTCTTGTGCATTCTTCGTTCCTGTTCGTGTTCCTGTGGATTTGTCACTCTGGATTCGTCACGCCACATCGCACTGACCATCGAAGTCCCTGCGCCACTACCCTGTTTCTCTTTGGACTGCCCCTATCATCATCTGTATAGGTTCAATAAAGAGAGAGCCTACTCGCATACTGTTTCCGCGTTTCTATCATGACAGAAAGAAGGTTCTTCGGATTATAAAAAGGTAAGAAAGAGACGGTTCTCTAAAGAATCTTTGATTGAATGGTTCTTTGTGGAACCAAAAATGGTTATTCTATGGCATCGCTTGAAGAAACTTTTGAAGCACCTTTTATTTTTAAGAGTGTTGCTAACAAACAAACAAACAAACACAAATATTGCCAATCTCTAACATTTCTTTAATGGCAGTATTTAACTGTTTCAAAGGATAGCTCATAGTAAACATGATCCAAATTTGTTGACTTTCATAGTGTGGGTAAAAACAGTTGAAACATTCTTCAAAATATCTTATTGTGTTCTGCAGAAGAAAAAACATATTGTCTGGAATGACAGGAGGGTGAATAAATAGGATTTTAAATTTGTGTGCATTAGCATTCCAAATTATTATTACTTTCTCTGCTGTTTGATTAGACATATTATTATGAACATAGACCTTGTTCCTGCCCTTCAGCTTCTAAAGAAGACCTAGTGTTTCAAACCTTGAGCAACAAACAGCTATACCTTCAACTTTGTCGAGATTGATTTAAATGTTCATAGGTAGCCAGTGCTCATCTGTTGTGATAAACACAGTCTCTGTCTCTTGGGCAGGACTGATGAGACAATCCCTTGCATCTGTAGGGGCCATCTGCCACAAGATGCCTCAGGCTGCAGGGCTTTCCTATAAAGACATCCTCTTGCTTTGCATGATTTACACATGGGGAAAAACTCTGCCTCATCTGATTTTGAGGATGGAGTGTCGAAGGAGGAGGATAGCAAGAAAATGTTTTAAGGAAACAAGGTCTTGCCATCCTCCTTCCTTACAGAAGTCAACACACAGGGAGAAATAAAATAGTTACGTTATCCTTGACATAACATTAAATAGAACATAATTAGCTTAACTAAACACAAAGTTTATAGAAGCATATTAGAAATAAAAGAAAAGCTGGAGAGCTATACATTAGAGCAGGGTCATTTAAGGACTGGTCTTTGTCTATCTGACACGCTTGACAGCTGGACAAATGAAGAACAATTCGAAGCAAATGGAAAACGCAGACTCCATAATGAATAGTCAGATTTTTTTAGTCAAAGAAGGCCCTTTGGATTGATTAGATCATCCCTGTCTTTTCAAGTCACGTACATCCTCTCTGGAAGTCCACTGCATAAAACTACCGTTTATGCTTTTTCAGCTAAACAGTAATTTTCCACTGAGAGCTTGTTTCTGTCCCCCCTCCAACCTGCTTATGTACTCCAGTAGTTTGTGTGGATGTCCCTCGAGTCGTGTTGCTCTACTGCACCGTGTGCAGATGCCCTGACAGTCACCCAGTTTCTCTGTGGACCACTCAGCTTATGTAACATTCCAGGACAGAAAGCCAAAAACTCCTTTATCTTTTCCCTGAATCAGCACTGAGCCTGCTGGCTTGCACACTCTCTCTCTCTCTCGCTCTGTTTCTGCTCTCTTTACCACCTTTTCTCACTGATGGACAGCAACACCTGAGACCTCTCCTCTGAGGTCGACACATAAATCATGTGGGCCAAAAATGTGAGAAAAACTCTCAGACTAAGATAAATGCTGACCGGGAAGGATAAGTTCTGAAGCATAGCTGAAGTTAGAAAAACAAGCGATAAGAGCCGTTCTCTTCCCGTGTAGATGCCTAAGAACTATGTATACTGTAGTGACAATATATATGTTTTTTTATTATTATGATTTTGAATATGTTACAGTTTGGTTTTAGAGACATGCTATAAAAGAGTGAAACTATTCATTTCTTTATTGTGTGTACCTTTAAAGTTCTAAGCTGAATTGAATCTACATAAACAGTCATACACTCATATAACACTCAAGGTTTCTTGTTTGGTGAATAAAGGATTGGATCCTCAGTGGTTCAGTTTGTCTTTTTTCATTGAAAAGAAGCCTAGAATTTCACTGCAAAACCTAAAAAAAGCCACATCCTCACCTACAAATGTGTGCCTGGGCCCTTAATAATACATGATGTGTAGTACACGCATGGCAGAGAGCTACACAAAACATTACAGGTAAAGTAAATATTTTATAAACTGGCTCTTTGGAATAGGCACCAGAATGTATTCATTTCCTCTGAAAATAAACAGAGTGGTCTGAGATTATTTCCATATGACTGTAGGTTCAATGGATATGGTAAATTATGCTGTACAACTATTATGCAGCATGTCCCCATCAAATCTTAATAAACTGGATAGAATATTTAATTATTTTCCCCAAGATGTCATTAATCATAATACTCAACTATGTTTTATCTCTGGATCACAATTAAACACACATAGAAGTGATACATCTTCTAACATGAAAACAGCCAATTTATTAACATAATCCCAGGTTTCCCCCCAATATCTTGTCAAAATATTTTTAATAAAGCATATTTTCTTGGGAATATTTATCAATTTATTTTGTAATATCCCTTTAAAATGTGTAAAATTTTGGTTTGTGGTATTAGTTGATTTGTGTTACAGATTTTTATTGTATTATTCTACAATAAATTCTACAAATTTACACATGTATTTTTTTGTGTTACATGTGTAAATCAAATTCAAAAGGTACTCAACAAGATACATACAAGATATTAAATTAACATCGAGCTGACTGTCAAGTTTATTGTCATTTCTTCTCAAGTGTCTGAGCTTAACCAGAGTATATTTATGAAAACCTGGTGTAGAAATCACAACACAGGCATTATTTTATTATTATTTTTAAATTAGAGAGTTAAAAAGATACTGAATAACATAAGTTGTCTAATAGTAGTACAGTCTAGAATGTGTATTACCCTCAAGCACCAGTGCAACACATGCACTCAAAAATGTATCAATAAGAGATGTTTGCCAAGGTGCATTTTTTTCCCTGTGGGAAAAAATAATAGAAAAAAACTGACATTACTTAATCTTGCAAATATTGTTTTAAAAATATATTTTTAGCCTCAGTGTCTCATAGAGCACTTTAAACACAAGCCTAAATCACATTTTAAATGTAAATGAAGTTCACCCAAAAAGTTATTTTAGGGTGCGTTGACTGTAACTATGCATGACAGCATTTTAACAGTGCTGCATGTTTAGCAGAGCTAAGAGGATGGGGGAAAAAGACGAACTGAAGTTATGTTTACCATCTTATCCTGAGGACTCTGAATGTTTTTGTTTAGAGTCTGCGTTATCATAATAACACTACCGCTCAATGACCAGGATGCTTTATTAGTTTACAGCAGTCAAAAATCACAACGATTTTTGTGTCACACAAAATGACATTTCTCTCCTCTAAGATCTATTATATGCAACTGTTCAACAAAACTGCGTTAGCTTTCCCCTCCAGTGCCTCTATTTCCATTAAACTCATTACAATAAGTGAGCCACACCAGGCTTTAGCATGCAGAAGCCATAAAGCAATGATTGTGGTAATAATCCGAGCCTTCACTGGCACATTTTACCGACTGTTAAAAAGTCAGGTTTTCTCAAAATGGTATGCAGCCAAAAATGTTTGAGTTAACACTATAGCTGATACATTTAAAAAAGTGTTGAAGCTACTGCAGAAAGTGATATAGTGATATATATTAAAGGTCAAAGCTTGTTCCTTAAATAAAAAATGCTTACTGACTCCAACATGGCAGCTGAAAGCTTTTATTATTACCTAGAAGAGAATAAAAATAAATATGATACAGTAAAATGCAAAATAGAAATACATCTGCTAAATCTATGAATTGTCATAGTTTAGCCCTGGATGTATCAAAGGCGGTCTGGGAGCCTCTTTCCTTTTTCGCCGTGTGAGTGATTTGGACTGTCTGAGGCCATTTCCCTGTCTGCAACTGATTTGACAGGCTTCTCAGCTGTTCCCTTGACAGCATGCCACTGGTACCAAACCAAAAGAGCAGCTTAAGGTTAACACACCATGCTATGCTTATGCCTGCTACACATTCCTTTTCCTAACCATAAATCACAGTCATTGTTTTTCCTAATGTAGGAAGGCTACAGCCTCATTTCATCTCAACTAAAATAACATTAACAATTCATGTTTCAGACAAGAAGCGGAGATATCATCTTTTTGCCTTGTTATCTTGTTATATTGGGATTGACAACCACATCTGTTAATAACTGTGAGTCTCAAATTCTGTTAGTATAACTGCTTACAACAGCAGCTCAAATACTGTCTGTATCCGAGTATGTTAGCGGAGTGGAGTGGCAACAATTTCCCCTCTGCACTCCGAGCATTCAATAATAGCTCCCCACTAGCTCCGCTCCAGGTTCACCATTTCCCGCTCTACTCCTCGCTCAGCAGATCAGAAACACCGCTCCGCGGCAAAAGTATTTCAGTATGTTTGAAATATCACAGTTTTGATCTTAACGTATATTAAATGAAATAAATAAAATAACAGGAATCGTGCAATCGTGAAATGCAGCCTTTTTCCTTTTTTTTTTTGTTGGCTATTCGTTGGGGATCTCGGGTCGGGTTCGGGCTCTAAATTTAACCGTGCCGCTCGGGTCGGGTCGGGTTGGGTCAGACAATCTCGGGTACGGGCCGGGTTCGGGCTTCAGTTTTGAGCCCGTGCAGACCTCTACTTGGAATACATTAGAACGGCTAAAAGATTAAACTCTAGGCAGGCTCGGTGGTCTCTTTTTTTCGGTCGTTTTGATTTTACTCTTTCGTACCGCCCGGGTTCCAAGAACATCAAACCCGATTCCTTATCGCGTATTTTTGACCGTGCCGAACGCCCGTCTACTCCCGAGTGCATTTTACCTGAGACCCTATTTGTCTCTACACTCACATGGGAGGTCGAATCGAAGGTCAAAGCGGCCTTAGAAGGGGTAACGCCTCCGCCCGTTGTCCACCGAACCGTTATTTGTGCCTGAGGGGTTACGGTCCAGCGTTATTCAGTGGGGACATTGTTCCAATGTGGCTTGTCATCCAGGAGTCAGTCGTACTAAATTTTTAGTCAAGCAACGATTCTGGTGGCCTCTCATGGCTCGTGGCGTTCACAATTTTGTCTTGGCTTGCTCAGTTTGTGCCACTGGTAAGTCTTCCAATCGACCCCAGATGGGTTACTTCAACCGCTGCCGGTTCCTTCGAGACCCTGGTCCCATATCCGCTAGATTTTGTCACCGCCTCCCACCCTCCCAGGGTCACATGGTAGTTTTGACCGTGGTGGACCCGGTTCTCGAAGGCCCATTTCATTCCCTTGCCCAAATTACCCTCAGCCAAGGAGACAGCGTTGATTGTCGTTAACCACGTCTTTCGGTTACATGGCCTCGATGACGTGGTTTCCGACGAGGACCCCAATTTGTGTCCAGATTTTGGAGAGTTTTGTAAATTACTGGGGCGACTGTCAGTCTGTCCTCAGGGTTCCATCCCCAGAGCAATGGTCAAACTGAGCGAGCCAACCAAGATTTAGAAAGAACGTTGCGATGTGTGGTATCCAAGAATCCTTCCTCGTGGAGCCAACAACTGTCTATGGTGGAGTACGCACACAATACATTGCCAGTGTTATCCACGGGCCTATCTCCGTTTGAGTGTAGCGTAGGTTACCAGCCACCAATTTTTCCTAGTCTGGAATCCGAGGTCGCGGTCCCCTCCGCCCACGCCTTCGTCCAGAGGTGTCACCGCACTTGGACTAGAGCCCGTGAGACTCTACTCCAAGTGGGGTCACGCACCAAGGTCAAAGCCGACCGCCACCGGTCTAGGCCTCCCGTATACGTCGCTGGTCAAAAAGTGTGGCTTTCTACCAAGAACATTCCTCTCCGCTCCGTGTCCAATAAACTTGCACCCAAATTCATCGGCCCGTTCACTGTCACCAAGATCATTAGTCCGGTGGCAGTCCGCCTCAACCTTCCTCCGGCGTACAGGAGAATTCATCCCGTCTTTCATGTATCTAAAATAAAGCCCGTTTTTCGTTCACGTATTAATCCACCAGCCCCGGTTCCCCCCCCGCCGCGACTCGTAGACGGGGAAACCACTTATTCGGTCAATTGTATTCTGGACTCAAGACGGAGGGGACGCGGATTTCAGTACTTGGTGGACTGGGAAGGTTACGGTCCAGAGGAGAGAAGTTGGGTACGGGCTAGAGACATCCTGGACCACTCCCTTATCGATGATTACAATCGACAGGTAAGGGAGCCTGGGAACGCCAGGAGGCGTTCCTAGGGGGGGGAGGGTACTGTCACGGTTCATGAATCCTATGCTTCCTCCTCGTCTCGTGCTCGTTGTTTATGTGTGTGTGAGTGTGTGTGGGCGTGCCGACTCATCAGCGCTGATCAACGATCCAGTTGATTCAATCATCATCATCATCAGCTGCAGCTCATCACACCACATTTAAATACTCACCACTTTCTCATCTCCTTTGTCAGATCGTTGTTTGTGAGTCCCGGTTGTGTTTGATCCCGTCTTCGTTCCAGTCTTGTGCATTCTTCGTTCCTGTTCGTGTTCCTGTGGATTTGTCACTCTGGATTCGTCACGTCACATCGGCACTCGTCTGACCATCGAAGTCCCTGCGCCACTACCCTGTTTCTCTTTGGACTGCCCCTATCATCATCTGTATAGGTTCAATAAAGAGAGCCTACTATACTGTTTCCGTTTCTATCATGACAGAAAGAAGGTTCTTCGGATTATAAAAGGTAAGAAAGAGGCGGTTCTCTAAAGAATCTTTGATTGAATGGTTCTTTGTGGAACCAAAAATGGTTATTCTATGGCATCGCTTGAAGAAACTTTTGAAGCACCTTTTATTTTTAAGAGTGTTGCTAACAAACAAACAAACAAACACAAATATTGCCAATCTCTAACATTTCTTTAATGGCAGTATTTAACTGTTTCAAAGGATAGCTCATAGTAAACATGATCCAAATTTGTTGACTTTCATAGTGTGGGTAAAAACAGTTGAAACATTCTTCAAAATATCTTATTGTGTTCTGCAGAAGAAAAAAACATATTGTCTGGAATGACAGGAGGGTGAATAAATAGGATTTTAAATTTGTGTGCATTAGCATTCCAAATTATTATTACTTTCTCTGCTGTTTGATTAGACCGCATATTATTATGAACATAGACCTTGTTCCTGCCCTTCAGCTTCTAAAGAAGACCTAGTGTTTCAAACCTTGAGCAACAAACAGCTATACCTTCAACTTTGTCGAGATTGATTTAAATGTTCATAGGTAGCCAGTGCTCATCTGTTGTGATAAACACAGTCTCTGTCTCTTGGGCAGGACTGATGAGACAATCCCTTGCATCTGTAGGGGCCATCTGCCACAAGATGCCTCAGGCTGCAGGGCTTTCCTATAAAGACATCCTCTTGCTTTGCATGATTTACACATGGGGAAAAACTCTGCCTCATCTGATTTTTGAGGGATGGAGTGTCGAAGGAGGAGGATAGCAAGAAAATGTTTTAAGGAAACAAGGTCTTGCCATCCTCCTTCCTTACAGAAGTCAACACACAGGGAGAAATAAAATAGTTACGTTATCCTTGACATAACATTAAATAGAACATAATTAGCTTAACTAAACACAAAGTTTATAGAAGCATATTAGAAATAAAAGAAAAGCTGGAGAGCTATACATTAGAGCAGGGTCATTTAAGGACTGGTCTTTGTCTATCTGACACGCTTGACAGCTGGACAAATGAAGAACAATTCGAAGCAAATGGAAAACGCAGACTCCATAATGAATAGTCAGATTTTTTTAATCAAAGAAGGCCGTTTGGATTGATTAGATCATCCCTGTCTTTTCAAGTCACGTACATCCTCTCTGGAAGTCCACTGCATAAAACTACCGTTTATGCTTTTTCAGCTAAACAGTAATTTTCCACTGAGAGCTTGTTTCTGTCCCCTCCAACCTGCTTATGTACTCCAGTAGTTTGTGTGGATGTCCCTCGAGTCGTGTTGCTCTACTGCACCGTGTGCAGATGCCCTGACAGTCACCCAGTTTCTCTGTGGACCACTCAGCTTATGTAACATTCCAGGACAGAAAGCCAAAACTCCTTTATCTTTTCCTGAATCAGCACTGAGCCTGCTGGCTTGCACACTCTCTCTCTCTCTCGCTCTGTTTCTGCTCTCTTTACCACCTTTTCTCACTGATGGACAGCAACACCTGAGACCTCTCCTCTGAGGTCGACACATAAATCATGTGGGCCAAAAATGTGAGAAAAACTCTCAGACTAAGATAAATGCTGACCGGGAAGGATAAGTTCTGAAGCATAGCTGAAGTTAGAAAAACAAGCGATAAGAGCCGTTCTCTTCCCGTAGATGCCTAAGAACTATATTACTGTAGTGACATATATGTTTTTTATTATTATGATTTTGAATATGTTACAGTTTGGTTTTAGAGACATGCTATAAAAGAGTGAAACTATTCATTTCTTTATTGTGTACCTTTAAAGTTCTAAGCTGAATTGAATCTACATAAACAGTCATACACTCATATAACACTCAAGGTTTCTTGTTTGGTGAATAAAGGATTGGATCCTCAGTGGTTCAGTTTGTCTTTTTCATTGAAAAGAAGCCTAGAATTTCACTCCAAAACCTAAAAAAGCCACATCCTCACCTACAAATGTGTGCCTGGGCCCTTAATAATACATGATGTGTAGTACACGCATGGCAGAGAGCTACACAAAACATTACAGGTAAAGTAAATATTTTATAAACTGGCTCTTTGGAATAGGCACCAGAATGTATTCATTTCCTCTGAAAATAAACAGAGTGGTCTGAGATTATTTCCATATGACTGTAGGTTCAATGGATATGGTAAATTATGCTGTACAACTATTATGCAGCATGTCCCCATCAAATCTTAATAAACTGGATAGAATATTTAATTATTTTCCCCAAGATGTCATTAATCATAATACTCAACTATGTTTTATCTCTGGATCACAATTAAACACACATAGAAGTGATACATCTTCTAACATGAAAACAGCCAATTTATTAACATAATCCCAGGTTTCCCCAATATCTTGTCAAAATATTTTAATAAAGCATATTTTCTTGGGAATATTTATCAATTTATTTTGTAATATCCCTTTAAAATGTGTAAAATTTTGGTTTGTGGTATTAGTTGATTTGTGTTACAGATTTTTATTGTATTATTCTACAATAAATTCTACAAATTTACACATGTATTTTTGTGTTACATGTAAATCAAATTCAAAAGGTACTCAACAAGATACATACAAGATATTAAATTAACATCGAGCTGACTGTCAAGTTTATTGTCATTTCTTCTCAAGTGTCTGAGCTTAACCAGAGTATATTTATGAAAACCTGGTGTAGAAATCACAACACAGGCATTATTTTATTATTATTTTTAAATTAGAGAGTTAAAAAGGTACTGAATAACATAAGTTGTCTAATAGTAGTACAGTCTAGAATGTGTATTACCCTCAAGCACCAGTGCAACACATGCACTCAAAAATGTATCAATAAGAGATGTTTGCCAAGGTGCATTTTTTTCCCTGTGGGAAAAAATAATAGAAAAAAACTGACATTACTTAATCTTGCAAATATTGTTTTAAAAATATATTTTTAGCCTCAGTGTCTCATAGAGCACTTTAAACACAAGCCTAAATCACATTTTAAATGTAAATGAAGTTCACCCAAAAAGTTATTTTAGGGTGTTGACTGTAACTATGCATGACAGCATTTTAACAGTGCTGCATGTTTAGCAGAGGATGGGGAAAAAGACGAACTGAAGTTATGTTTACCATCTTATCCTGAGGACTCTGAATGTTTTTGTTTAGAGTCTGCGTTATCATAATAACACTACCGCTCAATGACCAGGATGCTTTATTAGTTTACAGCAGTCAAAAATCACAACGATTTTTGTGTCACACAAAATGACATTTCTCTCCTCTAAGATCTATTATATGCAACTGTTCAACAAAACTGCGTTAGCTTTCCCCTCCAGTGCCTCTATTTCCATTAAACTCATTACAATAAGTGAGCCACACCAGGCTTTAGCATGCAGAAGCCATAAAGCAATGATTGTGGTAATAATCCGAGCCTTCACTGGCACATTTTACCGACTGTTTAAAGAAGCACCATTTGCGGTGCATCGGTCATTGGGCATATAGCCAAATGATGTGTTCGCATGCATATAAAGGAAGGCATTAAACAGGTCTCTCTCTTCATTTTGGCAGACTGGGCAAGCTCATTAGTGGGGAAATAGCTGCCAGCTGGGTTTTCCTTTGGGAGTTGGCTTCCTTATACCAAGTTCTCAGGCAAAAAATAGGCAATGTGTAACAAACGAATTCACCAAGTGAAATGATTCCAAAACAGAGCTCATAACAAGTCCCCGTTAAACAGCCAGGAGGGTTCCACAGCTTTCATAAATAAAAGATGAATTTCCAGAAGACTGGAATGTTTTAACATTAACAGATTGGATCCACCTCCACTAGTTTCACTGGAAAATCTGAATAGTTTCAATGTAATGAGAGTAGCTTCGGGATGACACGAACCAGGCCAAATATAGTCATCTGATGCTTATCACATGGACTCTGTTTTTGGGGGGGTGAAGCAATCAGTTCTGGTCCGTCAAGCCAATTTGTCAATAAAGCATTCCAGTCATGCTAAAATATACAGCTATGATGCAGATATAACAATCGTGATGCAAATCACCTTTCACAAATCTATGATTAATGAAACTACATCCTTAATGTTTTAATTACACGGTTACCATTTATCACAGGCAATAAGGCACAAAAGGTTGTGCAACTATGGTCATAGTTGCAGGTAATTTCGTGTGCTGACTCTTCATTTGTGAATTTTACAAAAAATATTGCAGAAACCTATTGCATAATTTCCTCCTACTTTTTTGTCATTGGAATACACTGGTTATCACTTGCATGAGACTCCTATGGGCCAGAAATGACTTGCAAGCCACTATAAATGTTTTATAGATGAAACCTGATGATTCCTCCTATGTTGAATCACCAAGGGGTGTTGTGGTTAAAGATTGAAATGCATGAGGTTGGTTGGAGACCAGCTGATGATACCAGCAATGATGAGGCATCTAATGATATATCATCATCCTAAGCCAAGTGTGAATTCACTTTTGCAAATAATGTATCTTTTGTATATTTCACAAGCAGCATCCAAAAACTAGAAAGGTTTAAACAAATATAAGGAGGCGAACCCCTGCAGTGATACATCCTCATGATAAATAGACACAAGTTCCAGTGATATGCTGTACTATCACAAATAAAAATGGAATCTCAGTGGCTCTCTTTTCTTCTCTTTATGGCCAGTCTTGTTGTATATGGGATTTTATTACAAAGGCAGGTTTTCTCAAAATGGTATGCAGCCAAAAATGTTTGAGTTAACACTATAGCTGATACATTTAAAAAAGTGTTGAAGCTACTGCAGAAAGTGATATAGTGATATATATTAAAGGTCAAAGCTTGTTCCTTAAATAAAAAATGCTTACTGACTCCAACATGGCAGCTGAAAGCTTTTATTATTACCTAGAAGAGAATAAAAATAAATATGATACAGTAAAATGCAAAATAGAAACATCTGCTAAATCTATGAATTGTCATAGTTTAGCCCTGGATGTATCAAAGGCGGTCTGGGAGCCTCTTTCCTTTTTCGCCGTGTGAGTGATTTGGACTGTCTGAGGCCATTTCCCTGTCTGCAACTGATTTGACAGGCTTCTCAGCTGTTCCCTTGACAGCATGCCACTGGTACCAAACCAAAAGAGCAGCTTAAGGTTAACACACCATGCTATGCTTATGCCTGCTACACATTCCTTTTCCTAACCATAAATCACAGTCATTGTTTTTCCTAATGTAGGAAGGCTACAGCCTCATTTCATCTCAACTAAAATAACATTAACAATTCATGTTTCAGACAAGAAGCGGAGATATCATCTTTTTGCCTTGTTATCTTGTTATATTAAGGAAGCATGAAGCTGACACAGCTAAAACACTAAAGGAATTTTCTCTCTTTACCTGTAGGCTTGTATGGTGCTTTAAAAAAAAATTATGGTATAGTTCACTCAGAAATGAAAATGTATTCATTTTTGATTTAAATCTATTTTTATATTTTATTTAAATATACATTTATTTCATTTATTTATAATCATTTACTCATCCTCATGTCATTCTAAAACTGTATGATTTTTTTTCTTTTTTTCTTTGCTTGAACATAAACGATAATAAAAATAACAAAAATGTCTCTAGAATGAAATGCAGAAATAAATAAATAAATTTGGCATAAAATATCTCAAACTATTGAGATTACCTCTTGATGGCCTTGTAGCAAATGATGGCAGTCAGGAGGAGGAAGACCACAGATGCACAGCTTACTATCCCCAGTATTAAGATCTCCATCTCTCTCCTCAATGGCGTTATGGGGGATACAGTGGAGGGAGCCACTGGAGAGACAGACAAAGTGTTAAAAGGAAGCATAGAACAATAAATGAAAAAAGAGGATATGTAGAATAGGGTTGTGCAGAACTGCATCAACTAGTGGGTCTTAATGAAGCCCTGAAACAACTAGACGAAGAGCAACAGAATGCAGGGTTCTCATTTTATTTTACACTTTACATGCCATCTAAAGAAAAATCACAATGCTCATGGCAAAAAAAAACAACACAAAACAGTGAGATGGCCCAAGACACCTGTGTACATAGACGCAACATTTATAAAGTATTTCTGGAGCTCAGTTATACAGCAAGATCACAGGCGTTATAACATTTATAATAAAATTGGTGCTTTGAAGCCTGTAGCAAAAGTACATTTAAAGATGCAAATTCAGAGCACATTTGACCGTTAGAAAAGACAGCTTCACTAGTTAATTAGTCAATTGTTGGACCTGTCCCTAATATAGAGAACTGTACTTCAACCATTATCACTCTCATACTGGTCTCTTATACCAATACAGTCTGATTGCCCAATCACAAGGCTGCAGCATTCTGCTCTACTCCATTTATCATTCCATATCCGAGAGGTGCTTTATTTGGACCATTACACAGCTGTCTCATCCAGAAAAATATTAGTGCTTCAGGCTGCTCTACCTTTCCCACCACTTAAAAGTTTGGATGAGTTTTTTCTGGTTCGAAATTGATAGTGGAACCCTGCTTTACTGAGCAGTTTTAATGGTACTTATAAAAATGCACAGGAGAAGGCTAATTAACAAGTTCATTGCCCTCATGAGCACACGGGGCTACTGCCTCTTCTCTCACACTCTCCCTTCCTCTAGATATTCGTTTCTCGCTTTTCATTATCGCATACCTCACTTTGCTTTTCTTTCTTAATACCTTTGAGAATTGAGCCTCAGAACTTTGGCTGTTGACAGTCAGTATTTGGGATTGACAACCACATCTATTAATAACTGTGAGTCTCAAATTCTGTTAGTATAACTGCTTACAACAGCAGCTCAAATACTGTCTGTATCCGAGTATGTTAGCGGAGTGGAGCGGCAACAATTTCCCCTCTGCACTCCGAGCATTTAATAATAGCTCCCCACTAGCTCCGCTCCAGGTTCACCATTTCCCGCTCTACTCATCGCTCAGCAGATCAGAAACACCGCTCCGTGGCAAAAGTATTTCAGTATGTTTGAAATATCACAGTTTTGATCTTAACGTATATTAAATGAAATAAATAAAATAACAGGAGCGTTTCAAAGTGGCTTATTGGAACGTAGTGTGCAAAATGTTTTCCTAAACATGAGCTAATAACATGTCAACATTAAAAGGTTTTTGCAGTGCAAATTGTTTGCATTGAAAATAGCAGTACATTTTCGTCAGTTATTTTATCTACGGATCGCTGCATTTCTTACAGATTTCTACTCATTCATAATCGGATAAAGAGGAAGTAGCACTGCAAGATTACATTTGTCTGAATGCATTATTGAGAGAGCGACTGCTTGTGAATAAGTGTTGTACCTGTTTAAATGCTTTCACCTGAACATATTCAGTATCTAGAAGGAACAAACAAATTCCTTGAATTATAACTTCCCGCTCATGTCCATTGCCGTCATCATAACCTTCACATTCTTTCTTATTTGAGTGAATCTTCTCTATCAAGATAGCTAAATATGTTTAACATGTGAATTCTTGCTAAATATGCAGTTATATTATGGGCCGTTGGCATTAATTGTACTCGTGGTGGAGCGCTCTTGGAGTGAGTGAAAACCACGACGCTCCGACTTTAAAAAAATCCGCTCCTCCCTCTATTCAAAATCACACCGCTCCACTCATATACTCTGGTCTGTAGTGACTGAAAAGGGGAAGCTGGTGCCGGAGACCATTCTGGAAAAAATTTATAAAAAATCTTACTGACCTCAAACTTTTAAACGGTTATATTAATATTATATCATCAATATAATAGTATATGTGTGAACTCATTACACTCTTATATTCTCACACACTGCATCAAAATCAGCTGGTAATCATAGATACGCTGAAACAAACATTACACTTGATGTGGTAGATCATAGTTAAGAATGTTTTAAGTTAAGAAAGTTTTAGGTTTAAGTTTTTTTTAGTTAAGAACGTGGGTCAGTTTTGAGAAAGGTTCACCATTCTTACCAGCTGAGCACTGGCTCCAGCACAAGAACCAGCATTGTTTCAATGGAAAAGAGCAGTGGTACACTGTGACACTGTTACACGGAAGAAATACTACAAACACTATTTCTCATTATTCTCACAACCCTCCCATTAATTAAAGGGAGTGAGGTATTAACCAGGCGCTTCAGAGTATAAATCACTGAATAATTTTCCCTTGGGTCGAGACCAATGCATCAGCAACTTCATATGGGCTTCTCTCTTTATCATCCTGATCGATGCACCCAAGACTCACTATTTAGAATGGACGGAAGAAATGCAAACACGCAACTGCGGAAATAATTCAGAGCAGAAATTATCTCTTGTATTGATTACCAAGTCAGATTATTTCCTGATGAACAACGACCAGAGTACGACACACCCAGAAATCAAAATACATTATAGAGAAGGCAGAAAGCTTCAGGGCAAGTGAACAGGTCTAGACGAAGATGACCTGAGTGAACTTATTTAATTGTCAAAGTAGACTTTTTCATTAAACATCTACAAGAGGACATACAGTAGTCAACATTTGAAGTGGATCAAAAAAGTTCAAAGTTATCCTAAGCAGGGCTCTAGACTAACTTTTTGCACTGG
The DNA here is from genome assembly GCA_027564155.1 of Gymnocypris eckloni scoliostomus. Classification (NCBI taxonomy): domain Eukaryota; kingdom Metazoa; phylum Chordata; class Actinopteri; order Cypriniformes; family Cyprinidae; genus Gymnocypris; species Gymnocypris eckloni. Next base: position 32,589 of record JAJHNS010000053.1, read on the forward strand.
GTGCACTGGTGCGCCTAACTTTTTTTCTTAGGTGCACCGGCACAAAAGTTAGGTGCACCCAAATTTTCATATAGGCAATATTGACTAGAAAACGATTAACTAACAATCTGGTCAACATAAAGTTCTTTATTTGAAGCACAATTCTACAAGAAAGGTAACTTACTGAAAAAAGTGATGGTGCTTAAAGTGCTTCACTGAGCTAATATTTAAACTTAAAAACATCTCAAGATAAATGAAATAAAAAGAACATCTAAATTAAGTGTTTTAAGGGCTTCAAACTGAACATATCATGGCTCAATGTCTTATGGACTATCCTCCATTGCAGTCACATGCCTCTCGGATGGCCAACTCCTGTAGTTTGTCCTTCTTGATCTTTGGCCTCGGCTAAACCAGCTGCCATACTCTCTCTAGCATCAACATCTTCCAGACTTGCCCCCTCTACACAGATTCTTATCAGATCTTCCACTGTGTCTGAATGAAAATGCTCTAGTGTAGTGCTTCTCAAACCCTCCCATTAAACCTATTAAAAAATCCTTCAAAATATACCACAGACAACATTCTTCTAATATTGTTATGACTTTTCTGACTTGAGAACCATTGTAGGGCTCCAGACTAGCATTTAAGGACACCAGCACCAGTGCCTTTAAGTTCTACAGAAGGTGGCACCAGCACCTGACAGTAAAGCACTCACCCTAATCACACATGTACATCTTGTACACACATGTACAAGACGTCTTACAGATATACTTGTGCTGTCTGGGTAGTTGAGATGCAGTTCAAAATTAACTTTTATCAATGTAATTCATAATGTCTAAATATAATTTAATAAATACAATATATATATATATATATATATATATATATATATATATAAGCCTGTAAGTACTTCTCTGCAGCCATCTAATAGTGGTAATTTAATGTATTTTTATTTTTAAATAAGTGGTTGCTTTCCTACATTATGAAACGTTTAGTTTTATAAATGGGAAAACCTATGAAGGATGAACAAATAATGTCATCACATTAAAATAACTTTAAAATTCGGTAATACTTAAAGTTTGAAGTGCTGGGAAAAGTTGTGTGAAGCATTTAAAACACTTTAAGACATTCGACCATTTCTGTCACAAGTTGTTCCTGTAACGTTAGTTATATTAAATTAATGGTGAATGGTGGAGATTTGTGTTTATTGAATAACGTTTTCTCCTGTTTTCCACATCAGTGGAGTTTGTTCTGATATCTGTAGCTTTAACATAATTATGTGCCGAATTTGAATGCTTCTCACAAGATCTGACAGAAATGTTATGGATTCTGGCTAATTCTACTACTTTCTTCACTGTATCTCCCAGCGCTGTGTATAACGGTGTCGCGTGATCGAGAGCAGCACGGCGCCGGTCCGAGCAGATAACGGTCTGTAGCCCAAACGAGTAGCGGATTTGTTCCGCTTCGGTTCGCTTTGTCCAATGTAGCTCTTGTAAATCGTGCATGAAGAGAACGCAAAGCTGTTCATTCTATTTTTTAACTGAGAAACAACCTTTCTTTGACTGAATGCGCATTGCGATGACGCCACAAGACGCGTCTAAGAGCAAAAAAATCTGCAGCAATTTGGAAAATAGCGGAGTTTGCATGATTTTTTGATAAATTCAGCGATCGCAGAATCCTGGAGGGACTGTCAGACACTCACTGAACAGATCAGATTCAGAGAAAGAGCTGCGTCTCTACTACTCACCTCTCTCTCTGACTGCAGCAGCACACGCATCTTCAAACACACACACACATACAGGAATATCTAGACCACGGCCAATCAGAGGGGGGGTCCGCCCTTCACTATCTCTGATTGGTTTAGACCACGATATGAGCCTAATGTGTCTGTTGTCGAACAGCAGAGAGACTTTCTGAGTCGCGGAGACTTTTGTTTTTTTACTCGAATGGCTGGACGCACCAGTGCGACCAAAGTTTTTTTTTAGTCGCACCTCTGAGAAATTAGGTCGCACGTGCGACCAAATTGGTCGCACTCTAGAGCCCTGCTAAGACAAGAACACATTTTGGTTTTAGGACAACTTTGATGAAAGGTTTTGTTCCACTTCAAATGTTGACTAGTGTATACTGGTTGATTACACATCTTTAATACTTACATTAAGACACCATACAGCAAGTACATTTCCTAGTGATCTTATTTCCTCTTATTTCAACACAAAATCTGTCTGCTTGTGTGTCTTCTGCACATGCTCTCTCTGTGATAACTTGGAGCAAAGAGCGAAATGACTAATATTTTATAATGAGTGTACTGTCTGTCTGGAAGAAAGGTCTTTCCTCAGAAGACTCCTTAGTCTCAGATTGCCCAACACATGCTACGTGTTTACCGAGAAATGATGGCTGCCCCAAAGAGATGACCTCCAGTGGCAAAAAGCGTCTAGCTTGAGCGAACTCCGTAATTGGACCCTTGTGCATCTGTAGGGGATGTTTGGAGCACGCAATAGGAAAAGGGACACTGTGATCCAAAAGGAGGTGCTTAGACTCTTAAAAGGATGACAATTCTGTCATCATTTACTCATACACGTGTTGATACAAAAGATACATGTCTGCAATGAAAGTCAATCGGACCATTATATAAAAAAACAAGACTGGAATAACACAAGAATGAGTTTTCATTTCTGGGTAACTATCCGTTTAATCTTTAAGAAGATGCTTGTAAATGCATATCTTGTTCTACAAAATTAAGTCAATCCATGTTTTAAAGTAAAAACAATTAAACAACGAAATCACTGGACAAAATGTGCATCAGCTCATTAAGTTTCACCAGAAATATAATATCCAACATTAAAAGCATGTATGTAAAAATTTTATGCGATTACCTGTAACTTGTACACTGTGAACAGAATTATCTCATGTCAATGATAAAGGAGCGGCAGACAGATATCAGAGGTTCGGTCTCATGAAGGCAGAGCGAACCAGGCCTATTAGATTAGGCTATTTTTGTACCTGCTCTCCTGTTTAATGGAGTTACATGGCTCTGGATTGCCTGGGCAAAACTGATTTTAAAATAAGATGACTGACAGGCTGCAAGATATAAAAACAAACAATGACTCCTCAAATGGAAGCGCTGCACATTTTTTTGGTAGACTGCCACAGAAAGGGCAAAGTCAGGGACTTTTAAGTAATTTACGAGAAGTTTTAACTCCAGACTAATTATTACCGCTCAGTTAAAATATGGGCTCATCATTTTCTATTTACTCTCTCTCTCTCCTCGGTTGCAGTACCATCTGCTGATTTCTTCGTACTTGAATGTTGTCAGATATTACACAAGCAAGAAGTGGCTGCCACTTTTGATTTCACAGATATTTAGATGCCATTAGGCATGTTGAGACCTTCATTTTGCAGACCGGGATCACCTAAGATTTAACTGAAAGCCCCCACTTTATATCCTTTGTCGCCTGAGCCACAGACCTCTTGCGTTTGATCACAAGCGCAGGTAGGGAGGACCTCAGATCTCCTTCTACAATGGGAAAGTCTGCAGGCAGAGGGAGGGAGCAATCGTGGGCCTCCATCCCTGTGGGTGGCTCATCCACACTCATGACAAAGTGCATCCAAGCAAAGGTCAGTGCAGAGCCTGCAGGCAACTGCTGCTTCCCCATCCTACCTAGTTAGTCATACTACAGGAAAAACATCACTCCATCATCCAATGGCGATGAGTGGTGAAAAAAAGCAAGTAAACAGATGATTCAAAAGCTGTGGGGGTGTGGAAAGCTAGATGAGACGGTGAGGGATCGATGAAGGCGACTCTCCAAAGTCTCTGGCACACATCCTAAAGCCCTCTTTAATTAAAGCTAGGAGCCTGGTGCAGGGCCAGACCTGCGAGCACGTCCTGTCCATTCGGTTGAGCCAGACCGTGACTCCTGAGTCCTGACATTCCACCACAACTCCTGACATTTGCTAGCGGCATTGGGCTGGATGCTCAAGAGGAAGAACATGAGCTAGAAAAAAAATATTACGTGACTTCAGCAGTGTCTTCTGTTCATGTATCTACACATGTACATAATCACTATGCATTTATCAACATTTCTTTGATTTTATTTGTATTTTCAAAACATATCAAAGATACAAGATACTTTTCTTACTCAGGATAGTCGTTGACTGTAAATTTTTGAGATACAGTAAACATTGTTACATCATTTGCTTGCTAAATGTTCCAGGCAGCTCATGCTACAACACTGAAATCTAGGCCCGCCCAAACAGGAATGTCTGTGTGGATATTTTTCATAACACTTCTAATTTATTTTGACCTTTGGTGAATACCGTAAGCTAATTTTCTCGTTGTGCAGCCTGGTGCACTTTCATTATGAATTTAGTCCTTTTGCCAAGTTTCTGAGTGAAATAACAGTCAGTCGTTCGACTGCCTGCTGGCATCCCATCCAACATAAAAAGCTAATTAAATCAATAAGGAGAGACCAATCTCGGAAACTGCTCAGAAAAGCCACTGTAGTAGTAGGTCACAGTTCTCGCATAAATTAATTCCTTCCCATAATTATATACAAACATTATAAATAAATAAATGTACCACCCACATTCAAACAACTGACCAGCCTGCTTTAAAATAGTAATTACAGAGATCCCAATCCCACCTGAATCAGACATTTTATGAAACAATTTTAATATAATTCGGAAAATTAATACCATTTGATCAGTACTTAGTGATTAGGGCTCTGACAGCTTCTGGTTCCCCTCCGGGAACATCGAGCTGCGTCGAAACGCTAGGGGAACGCCATCAGCGTTGTCCAGCTCTGAATCATATGTGTAATCAGTCAAAATTGACGGCCAGACATCAGGTGCGGTGATGTCATGACCAGGATGCTTAAAAGCACGTGATGTGCAGCCGGCGCCAGCTTTTTTGTCATTCAGCAAAGCTGTCTGTGTGTGTCAGTCGAATGTGTTCTGTGAGTCTGTTACTATCAAGATAGGAAATAAGAAAGTTTATTCTTAAAAAGATAGTCAAAGAAAGACTAGAAGCAGACATATCAAGGCCAATGAGGGCGAAAGTAGATCACGTTACAGACTGTGTGTTCCTCTCTGGCTGGAGGAAAACTCTCTTTGAGGAGGAGTTTTCACCTGCGCCCTCGCAGCACCTGCCACGCTGCCGCTGAGGCGGAGCAGTGGCTGTGCTCGCAGATGGATTAGATGGAAGGATTAAGGCGGGTGATCCCCTATCTTCTTCCTTTCCCATCGGATCCAGCGTCCGCTGTAATGCATTGTGCTCCCGCCGGTGCACGCTCCGAGAGTGTGTCGCGCCTATGATCTCACAGTCCGCTGCTGCTGAGGCACCGCGGTGAGTGAGATCACGGGGATCGCACATAGATCTGGCGGACGGGTTGGAGACGGGTTTGCCCTATTTCCACCTGTATTCCCCAGGTCTAGCGCTCTCTCGGGATACACACAGTTTTTGCGATGATCTGGCTGGAGACGAAAACTTTCTTTGAGGAGGGAGTTTTCACCTGCGTCCTTGCAGCACCTGCCACGCTGCCGTTGAGGTGGAGCAGTGGCTGTGCTCGCAGATGGATTAGATGGGAAGATTAAGACGGGTGATCCCCTGTCTTCTTTCCCATCAGATCCAGCGTCCGCTGCAATGCATTGTGCTCCCGCCGGTGCGCTCCGAGTGTGTCCGCGCCTATGATCTCGCGGTCCCGCTGCTGCTGAGGCACCGCGGTGAGTGAGATCACGGGATCGCACATAGATCTGGCGGACGGGTTGGAGACGGGTTCGCCTATTTCCACCTGTATTCCCAGGTCTAGCGCTCTCTCGGGCGGAAGCCTAATAGTTCTTCCCCTTGAGTGAGAGTGCGCTAATCTGCAGCAGTTCTCTCCAAGAAGATTTATTTGTTTTGTTCCAAGCGGCTCGCGTGTTGCCGAGGCAATGCGCGCATGATGGTGATCCTCGGTTCATTTATGCACTTTCAGACCGTGTTTACTTGTCTGGGTGTTTGACTGCATTTAATTTTGAATAATTAACTATGCATTTTATCCGACTATGAAAGTTAGATATATATTTATACATATATATATATATATATATATATATATATATTGTAGAGAAATATATACAATTATATATATATATTGTAGAGAAATATATACAATTATATATTGTATATGACATACAGGAGCCTCTTGGGATACTTCTCAAGTGAGAGCACAATGTTTACCTCTCTTCCTCCAAGGAGGTTGAAGTGGTCAGCTTGGGCTGCTGGGCGGAGCAGCCCCAATTGTGTTCCAGCTCCTTATTCGGGAATGTCACTTCTGTACTCGCCAGAATCGAGTCAGAGTGACACGCCCGGGTCAAGACGGATCTGCGGATCGATAGTCTTCGGCCAGAACGCCCTGATGCCAATGGTCCAGGGCCTTGAGGGCCGGCCCCTCTGGGGAAAAGCGGTGTACACCGCATTACACGGTGCCCGTCTCTCCTCAGTGCCCTCAGGAGATCAGTCTGCTAACCCTGCCAGTGTTCTAGGGCAGAGGACTATACAGACTCTCCAGCGAGCGTTTCTCTCAGTCTCTTCCGCCCAGAAATGTAGCGGAGATGGGAGGCTCGCCACCCCTTCGGGGGTCTCTAGAGCAGCTAGATCGGCCGTCCCCTGCCGGTCCTCCGTTCCAGGGCACCGAGCTAGCTCTAAGTACACCAGAGGCCAGTCTCAAGAGACTGGTTCCTTAGTAAGTCATCTGGCGGTGTGGGAGCCCTTGCCAAGCGTGTCTTATTGGGTCCTGCCTGAGCAGACTCTGGTTCCTTAGTCTTCCTAGAGATGACGCGGGTCTGAGGACCGTCGTTTCCAATAGGAGACTTCTAAGGCAGTCCTGATGTTACATCCCAGGACTTATGAGGGCAGGCCCCTCTGGGGAAGAGCGGTTTACACCGCATTACACGGTGCCCGTCTCTCCTCAGTGCCCTCAGGAGATCAGTCTGCTAACCCTGCCAGTGTTCCAGGCGCAGCGGTTTCCAGCGCTTCTCTCAGTCTCTTCCGCCCAGAAATGTATCGGAGCTGGGAGGCTCGCCACCCCTTCGGGGTCCCTAGAGCAAGATCGGGCCGCCCCTGCCGGTCCTCCGCCTCCAGGGCACCGAGCTAGCCGCCTGGCACACCAGAGACCAGTCTCGAGACTGGTTCCCTTAGTAGACTATTCAGCAGCATGAAAACTACTGCCAAATGTGTCTCGATGGGCAGGCTCTGGTAATGGAACAAGAAGTGAGCACTCTCCTGAGGGAGGAGACCATCGAGGTGGTCCCTGCTCTAGACAAGAGTCCGGGTTCTGCAGCCGTACTTCATTGTTCCAGGGAAAGGGGTTGCGTCCGTCTTAGATCTAAGCTAACTGAACCACTCAGTCACACGACTGAAGTTCAGAAAGCTCTCTTCAAGCACGTGTCTCACACCAGATCCGAGGACTGGTGGTCACGAGCGATCTAAAGATGCATACTCCTTCCCCATCACAGGAAGTTCCTGAAATGTGCTTTGGGGGCAAAGCGTATTAATATCAGGTTCTTCCCTTCGTGGCAGGGAAGTTCTAGAGAGAGTGCGCATGGACAGGGTCCTTCTATTGAAAAACCCTGTTCTGGCCGGGCCGAGTATAGTTCTCTGACCCGATTTCTCTCCTCGACGGCTCTCCATGGGGGATTCCCGTCAGGAGGGATCTCCTCTCACTGGCAGCGGGCATGATCTTTCACCCCCGCTCGGAGTTGTGGAAACTATGGGTGTGGCTCCCGAGGGGGCACAACTCATAGCCTCTGGTCTCTCAACTGAGGTTGCAGACCATCCTCCAATCTAGAGCTCCCTCAATAAGGAAACTGTACGCCCTGAAGTTGAGACTGGGTGCGGAGACCGCCAGCTTGATCCAGTTAACTGCCTGCTGGGACAGTGCTGGAGTTCTCGCAGGCCTGCTTTCTCCGCAGAGTTAGCCCACTCCACCCTGAAGGGCTACGTGGCGGCTATAGCACCTACCACGCCTCTTGGTGGCCTTTCAGTAGGCAAAACTCTCTTTATACGTTTCCTCCGGTGGAGGCCAGGGTGCTTATGCTAAGTAGTGGTGCTCCCTATGACCTCGAGTCCTCTGATCTCCCTCGCCTTTGGGAATCAAGGCTCACTCTACTTAAGGTATGGCCTTCTGGCAGGTGTACCTGTGCAGGACATCTGTGATGCTGGTGGGTGGTCTATGCCCCTAACTTTCCAGGTTCTACGACCATGGCTCTGCGAGCCACCCCTGGCTTGTCTTTTCCCTTGCCATAGCTGTGCATTCCACACACTAAGCAGGGATTTGCAAGTATGGCGGCGTGGATATCTCGCCCCTAGCGTTTCGACGCAGCTCGATGTTCCCGGAGGGGAACGTCCCAGGTTACGTATGTAACCCTGGTTCCCGAGGGAACGGACGCTGCGTCGCAGGGCCATACTTCCGCATCCCTACTAGAGCTATGCTTCATTCCTGGAAGCTGGCGCCGGCTGCACATCACGTGCTTTTAAGCATCCTGGTCGACGTCACCGCACCTGACGCCTGGCCAATTTTGACTGATTACACATATGATTCAGAGCTGGACAACGCTGATGGCGTTCCCCTAGCGTTCGATGCAACGCCTCGTTCCTCGGGGAACCAGGGTTACATACGTAACCTGGGACGTTCTCTTTTACAATATTTGTGTTTTAATATTGATATACTTTTCTACAGTTTAGAGTCACAATGAAATGCAAGTAGCTATAGATCTTTACTTCCATTTGAAATGAAAAATAATCCATAAGTTGTTGCGCTCCCAAATAAAGGCAGATCAGAATACAAGCTTGCAACTGATTGTAAGAAAGGGGCGTAGTTTAAGCAGAATAAATGATGAGAAATATCCGCCATTCATCATGATACAAGTGTCATTAGACAGGAAGATCAAGTTATGACATTTTGATTTATAATTACAAAGTATGCATAGATGAATCATTCACAGGCATTTAGAACATTTCATATGAGTGATTATAACTATCAAAAAGTTTGGTATATGAGTTTGTAAAGTATACCAGACCACAAACACAATCAATCTTCAAACATATGGTATCCTGAAGTAGACCTATTCACACAGGCGGCAAAACAACTGAGCAAAGGCATGACACAATGTACAAAGTACACAACATTAAATATTGATTTTAATCAGTGCACCAATTTGTTTTATCTCCAGAGATATGCGCCCATTACAGATAGCACTGTTTATAGTGACAGTTTTAAAAGCCCAGCATGTTACTCTTACTCCTACCTGGCACTTTACTTACTATCTTTATACTGTAGATGTTACCTTCGTCTTTTCATCATATTAACAGAAATGCAGAGTCCACACCTGTATCATAAAGTGTAATGTGTCATAAGTTAGTTAGCAACAAAAAAAAACTAAAAGGTGAAGAAATCCCTAGCAATTATTTATTTTACATTTTCAAAAACAGAAAAAGGAACTCTACAAATAAAACATTCAAACTAAATGCAAAGTGCTGCATCGTGAGAATCGTGATCAGCCTCTCTAGTATGTAATTAACCTAAACTGGAGAGTATTAATCAGCAGTGCATAAAAAAAGCTGTATGGCCTCCCTTCCAATTTGAGGGTCTTGAAATTATTTGCAGCTTAGAGTACTGTTGTGTGCACAGAGCAACTGCATGGCTTTCTGCCAGTGATTGTCAATCTGCTAATGTCCTCGATTTCCAATGGCATCTCAAATAAGACAAACTGGATCATGGGGAATCAATCCATGCAACATTAGGAGATAGGCTCGACAACACATTTAACAGAGGGAAAGGTGAATGTACGAGTGTGTGAGTAGAGGTGAGTGGCTCCTGATTAATCAGATTCTTTACTTTATGCCAGGTGAATTTATCAATTTCACAGTCAGCGAAAATGTCAGTGGGTGTTACACCCTTCAGTAGGGGTGGGCGATATGACCAAAATCTTATATCACGGTATGACAAATTTTATATCCCGATAACAATATATATCACGATATAGTGATTTTTTTTCTTAAAAAGGTTTTTATTATATTAAAATATGTAATACCATATAATTGTCATAATCCTTGTCACCAATTACAATATCAAACTAATACAAGCCTAAAGAGAGAGAAAAAAACCTCAACCTCACTGAAAATAATAAAAAGTCAGTGATGAAATAAGGATAAGAAACTAATTGCAATAGGATAAATAGGAAAAAAAATACAATAAATAAGAAACACTACATTGTGTAAATTAATTAGTCTTCACTGTGTTAATTATATCTATCTATCTATGATAGATATAATTAACATATCATGTATAGATTCTATACATATTATAAATATATAATTATTATGTTTTATTTATTCTCATTAAAGTTACAAAAGTGATTTAGTCAAGAGCAGTGAGAGATGTTCTAGCAGTGTGCTATGAATAACATGAACGAATATTGGAACGCTTCCCCTTTAAGACCGAAGTCCGGATCTAATACAGTTACATTGCGTTTTCTCTTTCTGCTGTATACTCTCTCTTAAGACCAAAATCGCTGTGTTTGAGGATACTTGCAAAGACGGGGATTCTGACGCATATAAGTGTGTTTATGTAATTGTTCAAAGTCGGAAAAAAGAAAAGGCTCGCTCCTCTCACATAGAAAGAGACGGCGCACGCATATAGGTCTGTTGTTTGAGTTTCAACGGCTTCAAATCGGTTGTTTTAAAACTGCAGTGCTTAAAAATGCGTGACCATGCTACAGATGTAGTTTAGGAACGAGCTCCTGGTTGTCCTAGCTGGTCGTTCTCATCTCCACCTGCTTCTGTCTCCCCTTCACGCTCCGTGGTGGGCGGTGTATAAAGATCGCAGTCACTCAAATGATGAAAAAATATTACCGGAAACAATGTATTTTGCGACACCACGATATAAACGATAGAACATAATATGAAACGATAGATTTTTTATTTCGTCTATCCGATATATATCGTCATATCGCACAGCCCTACCCTTCATCCTTCTGCTCTATGATCCAGTCATCAAACAGCAGACAAGATCTTGTGAGAATGAGGAAAGGTATAGGGCTGCAACAACTAATCGATAAAATCGATTATTATCAATTATGAAAATCATCGACAACGATTATCATTATCGATTAGTCGGGTCTGCCCACAGTGCACGTCCAACTTCAGCCGGTTGCTCAAATTACAGCACTGAATAACGCATTTCTATGGACAAATTGCACCTAAATATAGTGGAGGAAACAGAATGAGATGCCGCGGGAGAAGTACGTGATCCAAGCTGCCCAAAACGTAATAATTCTTTATTTTGAGCTTTAAGTTAATGCATTAGTGTAAAGGCTTGCCCTGTCAGGCGCTGTGACACATGCGTGTGCATCCTCAGCGCAAAAAAACTTTCACTTTACAGTAGGGGTGTGCGATATTGAAAAGAAATGATATCTCGATATTTTGGGGGATTTTTTCGATAACGATAATTGGACGATATTTTGTAGAGTGTTTTATTGTGCTAATATCTGACTACCGTGGACAGCTGCAGTTTTTGATATTCGTCATATTCTGTGTGCTCAGTTCACATCAGTGATAGAAATTAATATTTTAATTTAAGTTTAAATAGATTTTTACTTTAATAAAGCATTTTTTTCAAAAAGTGTACATCTTTTGAGTCAAATTGTAACTTTTAATCAGTAAATTAAGATAATACACATTTAGGCTGTTACCAAACAAATGAAATCATCAAAATTAATCTTTGCAGAAGTTGTATCTGAAGGTGTTTATATGTATTTACACACTTAATGCAGCTCGGAGGGAAACGGGGTGCTTTAACCTGCAGTTACAAATGCATAATTTTTGACATTTTAAACAAAACATTGAATACTGATATTTAAAATTATTAAAAAAATGAAAATAGACTTTAAATGTGAAATTAAAATCGCCAGTAGGTGGCAGAAAGTCACTGGTAATAAGTGAGTCACTGCGATTGAACTGAATCATTTAAACGATTAATTTATTTAGCAAGTGAGTCACTGCGACTGAAATGAATCATTTAAACGATTGAATCATTCAGGAACGAATCACTCTCATGTTGCTCACAGACGCAAAACAGCACTGTGTCTGTTTGGAATAATTATTTTTTGTTGGCGAAATGCAGCAAAAACAGGCAATATGGCGTCTAAAACGTAAGTCTCTTAATATTAACTTATTGTTTATTGACCTGTTGTATAAAATCAATATCACATTTGTAATCATGATTATTTTGAAGAAAAAACAGCACCCTTTGTGCGATTTTAACTATGTGAAACGTAAATATATACATTTTCTGCCACCATATCTTGAATTTTGCGATCATTAATGCATTTTAATCAACTGAACCATGCAGTGAAAGAACACACTCTAATTGCGCGCGTGCACTGTTTAACCCCTTCAGCACCACACAGGCTAATGTATGCGTGCACTCTGTAGGGGCGTTTTGTTTGGTTTTTGCAAAATACTCGATATTGTCAAATTGCACATCTTTAAAACAACAATTACGATAATATCGCAAACGATATATATCGCACACCCCTAGTTTACAGTCACATCCTTATCTATAAATGTCACTAAGTCACGCAAGCATTTCCATTTTTGCATAAAGGTCTGTCCTGACAGCCTATGTTAAGTTTAAAATACCGAATGAGCACCGGCGCGGCGAGTGCATACACGCGCGTCAGACAGACGAAACACAGAGAAGGAGAAAATTAAGAGGCTATTCAGCGCAAATATATCCATTGTGCTGAATTATCTGTTGTTGAAAGTTAATTTAAGGTTTATGAGACGCTCCATAACCGCCTTTTACAGGATACAGAAATAACAGTAAGACATGATTGTGATCAAAGTGAACGTGTGTTCCTGAAGAACATTCCTCACCTGTTGGTTAACACTGAGTATGTATTATCTTTATTATTATTTACATTTTTAAAATAGATTTAAACTATATTCACTATATACAATGCTTAACAAATTTATTCAAACAAATGTATGTAAGGTTTGTGCCACTGCTGCTCTAAACTAACAGATTGGTGATTACCAAAATCATGTTTTAGCTTTCTGTATTTGTAAGTCTTCCAATATGCGTAAGCTCTTTAGTAACAGTAGTAGGCTATTTCTAATGCGATAATATAATTATTGCTGTTATCTATGAAAGAAAGGCAGAACACTTTATAGTGTTTTTTTTTCAGATACCCAATTACCCAATTCTGTTTGTAATTTTCCCAATAAATGACAATAACATTTTTAGATTACTTTTTTTTGACAGATTCCTAAAATATTTGTTTTCTCTTTATGACGGGTGGTCTAATAAATTAAGCACTGTATGTTTTCATAGCATTCAGTTTGTTTGAAGGACATTGAGCAGAATGTGGAATAGTGTGTTTTTTTGTCAATAAAATAAAATAATTTTATTTATTCCGATTAATCGTAAGAATACTCAACCAACTAATCGATTATCAAAAATAATCATTAGTTGCAGCCCTAGAAAGGTAGATGTAAATCTCCTCCAGTGTTTGGAAATATATTTGAACAACAATAGAATGAAACATTTGATACCTAAATTGAAAACAAAGTGTACAATGAGCCAGGTTCGCCAGCTTTTTTAATCCACATTTTGAAACACTAAAATGTATAAAGTAAGTGGTTTTATTCAGAAGTATATTTGTCAAAAATGAAGGTTATTCTGTGAACACAGAGCCAAAAGCCAGTAACAGTGTCAGGGCTCTAGACTGCGACCAAAACACTATAATAGTTCATTGTGAGTGACCATGTTAGCATTGCATGATCACTATCATATACATGTGCTGATCTTTTAAAGAGGTCAAATTATGCTTTTTTTTTTTAATATCATTATTGTGTGTATTTGGTGTAACAGAATATGTAGACATGTTTTAATGTTCAAAAAACACATACTTTTTCAAATACTGTACATTATTGTAGGTCTTTTATGCCCCGCCTCTCTCAAACGCTTCGTTTTCTACAAAGTCCCTCCTTCCAACAAGCGCAGTCTGCACTGATTGGCCAATTGACCCAGAGCATTGTGATTCGCCAAACACCACAAGCCTCTTCAGAAATGTAACGCCCCTTTCCATAATCGCGAACTTCAGCTTTCAAAATTAAAGACAGTTAATAACGTCCTTAGTTTTATCATCAGTTCAAGCCCGAGAGGGGAACCGAGTTGCATGATAGACACAGTGACGATACTTGTATGTGTTTGCAACCAACCGCGATTAAGATGATTTCTGACGGGCTGTACACTCCGCTGTGATGTAACCCAGTCTCTCTCTCTCTCTCTCTCTCTCTCTCACACACACACACACACAAGAAAACTCCACATTTGAACAGTCAATAGCAAATACAACATACATACAGTTGCTGATTCAAAAGCGTCAGATTGTCATAGCAAAGTCAGAATGACCTCCTCTTCTAGGTTCATGAAATGGTCATCCATAAAATGCATTGTGGTAACATCTGGGTTGTGCTGCTCTGTTGCAAATAATCTTAATGATTTCTAAATACATCTACTTTTGGAAGGCAAAATAAAGTGCTTTTGCTTTTGCCTAGAAACACACAGTGTCTCCCTGACACGGCTGCTTCAACACTACTGCGGTTACTGAAACCATGCCTTATGCAAATATTTCCACATCGTGGCGTAGACATGTGGCGGGTGTGGGGGGGGTTTGTTTGAATAAGCCATTTTAGGGGGGCGTGGCAGAGTCTTAAATTTGATAAAGAATATCTCTTTTGTTTTGAGACTTTAGCCTTTGCAACTTCAGGGATCTTATCTATGCACTATCAGCTTGTAACACTCCAAAGAGAAAGCAAAGCTTAAAATCGCATTATATGACCCCTTTAACTGTGGGATCTTCGGTCATCCACCTATTTTCATAATTTTTTATATAATGTAGCTCTTCATAAAAGCAGAGCCACTGACTGCCTTCTCACTGTGCTGGATAATTTTACACTTCTGACACAGCAATCTTCCCTATAGCAAGTTATCCTACTTGCACACATTTGAATAATTCAGAAGTGTGATAAGAGGGAACATTTTCTGCAATTGGTCACAGTGTACAAGCAAAAACATTGCCTTGTATCTCAGAAATGTGCCGTCACCTGCCGTGGTTTCACCTGATGGGAAGATACGGAAAGACAAATTTGTTTAGCTTTATTTGTGTTTTGTGTCATAATGTGTTTTTGATTTCTACACTTAATTACTTTCCAAGACGCTGAAACGCTTAATTACTGTTGACATGCTTTGAATTAGCATAAACAGGCAGATACATTTGAGAGACAAAACAGCCCTCTGGACAAGGAGACAGGCTTTGCTTTTTCTCTCCTTTACTTTGATTGTCGGGAGGGGGAGTCAAGCCGACAGGCCCGCAGGGAGAACGCCTGACAAGAGGAGAGACGTACTGGCCATTTCAAAGCTCTCTGTGTTATCCTGTTGTTTTTAGCCAGCAACTTTCTGTCTATTAAAAGAATAACATCATGTTCCACAAAACAACTAGATCAGTGAAGTATATGTAATTGTTTATGGGTAGAGTAGCTTTATTAGTGATAAACAAAACAGTCAAAACAAGCCTTTAATCTGAAGATATATACTAGATAGATGATTAAAGGATCTAATGATACAAAACCAAGAAAAGCAAAATGAAGATTATTTTCATGTTATGTCAGATAACCACAAATGGCAGATTTAAAAATACATATTTTATATTTTTCATCTAATTTTAAATAATGGATTACCCTTACCTTTTTACCCTACCACAAATATTTGGATTACATTTAAGTGTGTGTGTGTTATATCATAACAAGGGTAATGTAAAAATAGAGAGGAAATTCCACTTTCCTTCTTGTGACCACTACTGCCACTGTAAACAACATTTTGATTGACACATGGGTTAGCACCATAAAAATGATATCAAATTCTTCGTAACTTAAGTGAAAAGCCTGCGAATATGGGCTCTCTGTGCTTTTAGGTTACTAGAATTTGTCACAAGGGCAATCCGAGTGTCTCTGAACACCTCCGTGAGGTTAGCGGAGTTAGCCATGTGTTTCTGACTGCCAAACATGCCCTTTCTTGGGCTTAAAAGAGTGTGTTCTTTTCCAAGAGCCCAGGAGCAATTCCATCTAATCTACTTCCCCTCATCTACATCCTGAGCAGTTCTGCTAAAAATAGATTCGGACTAATCTCGAGATAAAATGTGTACACTTCTGTAATATTCTGGGTTCAGTCAGTACTATGTATCTGCTCCAATGTGGTTTATAATAAAGACAATACAATAGAAAGCAATAAAGCGTGACATTATCCGTTGTGGACAATAATTGGCCTGGACGAGATGGATAAGAGGATGTGTATTAATAAGCTGCTTAAAATATATCTTATTGTTGTATTGGTATGAATCTGTTCTTTTTTAATTTTGTTGAAATGTCAATTACTACTTTATGAATCTGTTTATCTAGCAGGATGCTCCTGATATTTAGCCAAAGTCAAACTTGCGGTTTAATCCTACTATTAGGTTTAGGGCGGTATCGCATCGCTTCTTCTTGCAGTTTTGCCCTCTGAATCCGCAACTAATACATTCCTCAGTTTAAACCTTTTATCGCTGCTTCAATAACGACAGGTGTGGGAGTCCTCATTAAACGAAACTAACTCATGAATAATTTTAATAAGCTAATGTTAAAGCCATTTCGCCCCTAAAGGCAAAGCCTGTCACAAGCCTTCAATTGGTTACTTATCAAAAACGGCCTTTTACAGCTAAATCCTCAGCGCACATGCGGTTGTTAATAGCGATTCACCCTCAAAACATGTCATGTCACAGTATGAAAACATAATATTAAAGCCTCTCAGGTTGTTCATGCAAAGTATTGATTTTGTTTGCTTCATATCTGAAAATGTAGCAAGCATGTATGCATGAGGCCGGTATTGATGCAAGGCACATGCTAATGTATTTGTCATAAATTTGGGTTATGTTGCTTGCTGTTGTTGTGATAGTACATTACTCGGCTTAAAGCAGAAGGCTAAAACTCCAGAGGCAGATTGATTTCACAACCCTTTCAATGCGGAGGCCTCATTGATCTGGCTTTCCTCAGCGCCTGACAGGGACGCCTAACGACAAATCTAAAATTTCCACCTCCTGTAATGAAGGGGATTGAGTTTTGTGTCAATTGCAAACAGCCTCATAGTTTCAAACCATGTCCATTTCTCAAAACAGGAGGTGTCAGGAAATGAAAATTGTTTCAGCAAGAAGGGCAATCTATTAAACTGCTTATAAGATACCTTCATAAGGACAGTGACAGAATCAGATTAAATGAACTCGCCTGTCTTTCTGGCAAAGCGTGCAGCCACAGCCAGTTCATTCATTTTGGGGACTGAACTCACTGCAGATTCTGAGAACATGACACTGAGATAAAATCACACTTGCTAGAGGAAATCCTAGATTGTAGGGATGGGTCACGATTTTCGAATATTTGATTAGTCGATTATAAATTATATATAAATTAATTATAGAATATCGATTAGATTGTGCGATTATTTTCTAAAGGTGTACTCACACTGGGTATTTTGAACCATCTCCGAGCCGTGTCTGAGCCCCAAAGCCCTGTTCGTTTGACTAATGTGATCTATCCGTGCCACGCTCGGGCGCAGGTCATTTAGCAGGCCCTGGCTTTGTTGTAAGAGGTGGGCCAGAGTACGGTTCAGTTGGACTCGGGCACGGCACACATGTAGTGTGAGTGCTAACCGTGACGGAGCACAGAACTTCTGATACGTGCAGCCTGATTGCGTGAACAATAGACCTGTTAAGCAATATATTGTGAGAGGGCCGTTTGTTACAGCGTCCCAAACAACACAAAATAATAAACCACAAAGGTAACAAAACTATGCACTCCCCTGTGCTGAGCGAGAGCGCTATTCTGCCACCTTCACGTGCTATCGGAAACGTCCTGTTTCCCACTTATGAAGTCGCGACGAGCTCGCTGCATTCAAATTATTTGTTTTTATTGAAAGAATACTGTAATATTCCACTGGTTGATAACCATAAATATTTAAATGCAAAACATTTGTGCTGTTTTTCGTGTTATATGTGAAGAATGACAGGTTGGATGCCAGAGACTTTTTTTTATTTATACAGTATAAAATTATACAGATGTAATTTTCACTTTAACTTCACGCAATATAACATGATTTTATTATCGTCATTTTGACATTATTCTTAAAATATTATGATGTTAATCTTATTTATTTGAGAAGGACTAACTGATCAAACTTGCGCTGGACGCTTGGTATTTAAAAAAAACAAAAACTTGAATTTAACAAACATAAAATGTTCCAGTCATATTTCTGAATTAAATTAATAAAGAAACTAAACAAATGAATGACCATTTTGCTATTAAAAACCAAACCGGAACTATTTTAATTGCTGCAACAGCAGCTTTGTGATGGGGAGGAGAGAGAGAGAGATAGATAGAGAGACACGGGCTCTGGTCGGACTCAGGCGGAGAATTCTGATAAGCTGCAGGGATCTATATTCGTTCCCTCGTTACAATTAAAAGTTCCCCGGACTAATTGTGAACAGATTGCACTCTCGTCGTCTTCCCGAGCATGTGAACATGTTCATTTAATATGTTTATATATATATATATATATATATTAGAGGTGGGCATAGATTAATTTTTTAATCTAGATTAATTTTGGAATTAATCTAGATTAATCTAGATTAAAATGGCTCATTTGAATTCTGCAAGGCATTCAGAATATGTGTGCTACCCAAATAATGACTAAAAGTAAGTCTTTGAGAACGGGTTTCTCAAGCCAGGTGGCGTGATAGACCAGGGCTCATCTCCTGTTTCCAAAATGCATCACAAACTTTAATTTCTTCCGTCCCAATCCCACGAAAAAACTGGAGGAAAATCCGTTCTCCACTCCCGGAAGAATGACTCCCATTCCCTCCCACTCCCGTGTTGGTTTATTTTATTTTTTTTTGCCGATAACTGTCAATTACAGTAAAATATAGTACAGATCACAGCATGCCCACCTTATTAGTTGAATAAAACCCAAAATGTCGTTTTGTTATTATATTGAACTGAAAGCCATCTTATTATGCACAGTGTTGCACAGATTAAATTTCATGTAAATCATCCATGCTAACACACACGTCTTCTATTTTATTTTTTTGACATTTCACACTCTATAGATATATTTTTCTATGTACTGTATTTTAGATATATTCGAGTTTGAAGTTTCTCGCTCAAGTTAACATGAGACCTAAAGCGCATCCTGTTTGCTTAAAAGCGCGTTCGTTGTTATTCTGAGTGCACACAAATAAGCGTAGAGTCTTTACAGATTCGAAAGATGTATTAGGCTACTTTATCTGTATGACCAAAATGACGGAGATTTTAAGAGCAAGTGAGCACCGGAGCCTGTCCTGCAGCAAACGCGCTTCCACAAAACACTTCAATAGCGCACATTTCTCTAGGTTAACATCATATTGAGCGCCATGTAAAGTTGCTACTACATACATCTTTCAGATGAAAAGCCATATTTGAGGTTGATGAATGATAGGTGAGCGTTTGGATGTCCTGCCCGATTGTATTACCACACAGACCAGCCGTTAACAATCTGTCCATCACGGACTGCGAGCCTCTAGTTGAAGACTCGTTCTCGCCCCTACAGTGCAATTCCAGGGTATACATCCGCTAAAATATCAGGGTGAAAGTCATCATAGCTTGCGTAGTATAGACCCAGCTCCCAACCCAACTTTGAGAATAGATTAACGCGATATTTTTTATCGCCGATAAGAGTCTCACGTTAACGCAGCACGTTAACGCCGATAACGCCCACCACTAATATATATATATATATATATATATATGAAATAGGTTATTGTTATAAAGATTGTTATGAAGACAGACGTTAAAATTAATGTTCACATAATAAGTGCCATCATTCAGGCGGTTCACAATATGTTTTAGCGCGTAATGTTTTAATAATTATATTCTGTTTAGCGTGCAATATGTTTTAAGCCTAATATTCATTGATGAATTAATCAAACTGTTAAGATGGGTTTTTTTTATAATATGAATGTTCATGCTCATTTTTAAAATAGAAATGTCCTAGCCTTATGCGCAGTTAATAATCAACGGACTGTTCTGATAATAAATGCCGTCATTCAGTTATGTTATATTAATACTTTTCAGCAATCATACGTTACAACCATTAATTGGCTTGGGTTAAGATAGACTATTCTCTAATTAATTAAACAGTTTGTTATCATACAAATTGAAAGCCTTGTTGGTTTCTCTCCCTCTTTCTCTGTTTGTTTGTTTGTGTGTGTGTGTGTGTGTGTGTGTGTGTGTGTTGTGTGTGTGTGTGTGTACATGCGTCTAAGGGGTGCGATTTTCGAATAGAAATCGAATAATACCCAGCGATTATCGAATATTAATTTTGTTTAAAATGCCCATCACTACTAGATTGCAAGATTTATGTTTGATGCACAGAAAGGTACATGAACAGCTCTTTGTAGTGATGCAGAGAAATGCTTTTGAGTTTACCTATGAACCAACTGCTATTCATAGTTTTCACGTGACGTCACAGCCTTATGGGAATGCCCATCTGGAGGGCAAAACAAGGCTTTCTTCCACTGCCAGCCAGTTTGTACTAAGTGCTAATGTACTAAGACAGTGATATTAAATAGCATACGAGTTACTGATGATGCCCACTATTTACAGGCAAGCAGATGCACTGTGAATATAAATGCAACATGCCAAATTCAAAATAGAAAACCATTTAAAGAAAATTCTTAATGTGGCATTGATATTGGAGGACCAAACTTAAAATACACTTTATTAATAAAACATGTACAGGCAAGCAGATGGACTCAGAATATATCAACCAACACACAAAGTTTCATGTTCAGCGTTTTCCCTTAGAAAACCATTATAGAAAGAATATGCTAAACATGCATGTTGCATTCATTTTCTGGGCTCATCTGCTTACCTCTATATAGTAGGCCTTATAAATTCATTTTATACTGAATATCACTTTATACTTTTAATATCACTGTCTTAAGATGAATCCCCATTTGCGAATCTAGGCAAAATAACCATTGGTCCATTGCCAATAACGTAGCGATGTACAGACCTACTCACACACTGTCAAACCAAGCAGCTTTGTTTATACAATGGCTAAATTAGTCAGAACCGAAACATTTTCAATATAAACATTCTTTCAACAGAAGAAAGTCAGTCAATAAATGAGAACAGAATTTGTATTCTCTTTTAAGCCATGTTAAGTATTTTAGAATGTCCTGCTGTTTTTGGAATTGAAATACCATGGTAAATAATATACAGGGATATCAAGTGCTTAAAACTTGCAGTTTGTTTATATACCTTTGTCTTTCTTCTTTTGAGAGGTGGTCTAAATATTTGTAGCTTGAAACAGATGGAAATTTGACAGACCTGAGCTACAGTTCTATGGATGTTCAACCCTCTGGGTCGCTGTGTCAGTCATGTGACTGTAAACTATGAAGTAAGACTGCAGAGACATTAGAGTGTAGCACTACTCACCAGTTGGAGCCAGAAGCCTTGGGGTGGTGGAGGAGGAGGTGGAGGGGTAGCGGTGGGTAGGGCCTACACTGGCATGGCAACTGGCAGCTCCTTCCAGTGGTGCCACTGTGGTTCGGGAGCATGATTTCTGGAGCTCCTCTCGCAAACTAAGGAGAAGAACAGAGCACAACTTAGATTCAGTTTTTGTCACTTTCATCGTCATGCCATGCATATCACAGCAAAAACTGCAATATTAAAATGAGATTTTTCGCAATAGCCCTTAGAATTTACAATGAAGAGCACATAACAACACAAGCACTCTCTCGTATTTTCTCTTGCATGCTGGCGAATGGGTGCTCCCTCCCACTTAAGTGGAGACTGAAGGGTGTGTGGAGGCTGAGGTCTCTCTAAGAGAGCACCCACCCACACCGCAGTGCCTCGGACCCCCAGAAGAGTGGGAGTAACAAGGGGTGAACCCTGACACTGCCACCCCCTAATAGGCCATCCAGGAAACCCTTATCCTAGTCTTTGTGAGCGCTGTTGCCTCGGCACACAGTAGTAAAGAACCAAAAGCCATGTCTCCAGAACTGAACACAGATACTGAACAGTTCAGTGTTCAGTGAACAATGACTTCAGCTGGTGCTGGAACCAAGAGGAGGGGAAGCTCTTTAAATAAAATGTCGCGCATACTAGTGCACTAGACTAGTAGTAAGTAGAAATACTAGATGTGTAAGGTCAAAATATTGCACACATATATCCATGGATATTTTACCTTTAGTATATTAATGTGAAATCTTCCGAAACCGCTTTCTAAATCTAAACACTGATTAAACTGAAAATTATATAAATGCAATTTATGATTTAATAGTTGCCAATTGTATTTGACAGCGTAAAGGTTTACATTATACATTATGCATAAGTAGATATCTAAATAATTGTATATATTCATAAATTTCAGCGCAGTAATGTTAGAGAATTATGCACCGTTATGCACGTGCGCATCCGCGACGCTCAGTTATTGAACCGGACAACGAATTATTATAAACGACTGAACTGCTCAGTCTAACTTACCTGAAATAACGGAAAAAACAGTGAGAGAAAACAGTGACTTAACAAAAACGGCAAAAAACCCAAACTGAGCGGCAATACATTTCGGATAAACATTCCTCTTCTGTCTCTTCACAGTCCACCTGGCGAGGACACGAGTCTGAGGCGCATAAAAGTCATTTATTATCTGCTTCTCAAGGCTTACCAACGATGTTTTCCCCGAGTTTGAGCAGACACTGTCTCTGAAACATTCTCGTCCAATTAAAGTAACAATAATTGGTGACATAGAAGGGTTTGAAGCAACATTTGAAAGACTCTAGCGTTGCTTCTGAGGAAAGTTGTTGATCCTCCGCGCGCTACCGTGGCGCGTGCCGTGTCCACCGCACAAGAGTTCCAAAGCAAAGTTCTCTCCGCGCGCGATTCTGTGTGATCCGAGCGCTGAATCAGGATTCATTTCTTACCAGGCATGATAAGAAGATGTCAGTTCAGTTATTGACAATCAAAACGCCACGCCGACTCGGTTAATCACTCGAACGCCGGTGCTCAAATAGGTCCCAAAACTGTAGACTGGGGATTCACCTCTTCATTACTTGTCCAGCACCACCTGACGTAAAAGCGTCCAGTGAGAGATGCGCGCAAAGATAACGCACTATTATTAATGTGCTAGCCATTTACATTAGCGACGTAGTCACACGTTTTTTTATCGCTTCCGCATTGAGATAAAGCGATGTATTTAACGAGGACCCTTGGGGTTATGTTTGGTGGTTATGTCACGGCGTCAGACAGTGAGCATGTATTCGGGGCGAGTTGGATGTACTCTGCAGACATGAGGCAGTGAG
Organism: Gymnocypris eckloni scoliostomus; assembly: GCA_027564155.1. Lineage (NCBI taxonomy): Eukaryota > Metazoa > Chordata > Actinopteri > Cypriniformes > Cyprinidae > Gymnocypris > Gymnocypris eckloni. The sequence continues at coordinate 56,031 of JAJHNS010000053.1, forward strand.
GGAGAGAGCTGAGGGGGAGGGGCCAGTTTGCCATCCACAGCTTTTATTCTGGTGGAAGAATTTTTATTTTAGCTTCAGTGGTAAATTAAAGGACGTTTTCTGTGGATGTATTACCATCCACATAGGATTTGATTAACAGCAGAACATATTTTTAATTAAGAGACTTCAGTAAATGATCCAAATGCATAGTTAGTCTAATTCTGAAATAAGACATGGAGTGCCAAAATAAAGCAATTGTAACTGGCAGTAAAAATGCTAAAGTACTGGAGCAAATTGCAGTAAAATCTCGAACAGCAAGTGCAGGTGCCAGTCAATAAACACGTTTAGTTAGGCTTCCAAGATAGCATGTAATTGGCCCGAGCTCGGCTGCCCCTCTGTACCCTGTGATTCAAACACAAAAAATTTGAATATATTCAATAATCTATGATTCAATGATTGAACAGTCAATGTGTCTATGCTTTGTATTTTTTCATTCATGAAAAATTAAATATGGAATGAACCCTGCTTAAGATCCATATACCTTGTATGGATTTAAATAGAAACAGAGAGGGAATGACGAATGTTGGTTATATATAGACACATCAGCGAGATCTTTTTTGTAATCTGAAATATGATTTAAGTTTAATTCCTTCTCCCACGTCTTCCTATACCCAATTGCAGTGTGTGGTGACAGCTTACACTTTTGCACTAATACCCCCTCCTTCTTCAGATTTAATTAGACCGAGAAGCCCTCTGATGTGATCATCCTAAACGAGGTTGCTCCACTAAATCACCAAAGCAATAAATTCCACCCAGAATAAATTTGATTTAATTAGACCCGAGAAGCCCTCTGATGTGATCATCCTAAACGAGGTTGCTCCACTAAATCACCAAAGCAATAAATTCCACCCAGAATAAATTTAATATTAATTTATAGGTCTTGTTTTATGGACTGAGTCAGAGTCTGCCAGCACCTCAGACACCATGTCTCCAATGTGTTGTGTCTGTTTAATTACAGCAATCATTCATTGGATCTTAAATATGAACCGGCGGCTATTTTGATTTATTCCCTTGGTAAACACCAACAGGATTATTTAGTGCAGTTTAAACACACCTTTATCTAACAATCTAAAAGTAATAATGGTCATTTAAAATAGTATTTAGTCAATAATTCATATTAAAACCCACATCTCTTGGTTTACTTTTCATAAAAGATCTGAAAACCAGAGCAAAGCTATTAGAAATGCTGGCACCTTACATGCATTCTCCTGAGTCCTGGACAAATTTAGTCAATATGGAATGAATGTGAGTGCTTGGTTTTAATGATAGGCTCTAGTCCAAGTTAATGCCATTTCATTAGTTGAGACATGGCATACTGCAGAGTAGATTAGAAATAGGAAGAGTGGTCGTCGAACAGGGAGGGCTGTATTCAGACAATAGCTGATCCTAGCTTGATGCCAGGAAGTCCTGCTTGGTCTGCAGCAGTCCTCTCCCCTGCTTGCTGACCAACCCTAAAGGGTGCTGTAATCTAGTTAAAAAAAGAGATTGATGGCTCTGTGTACATTTAAGGTAGATCTGTCCGATTGTTCATCCAATTGAGTCAGGCCATTAGGCCTGTGCTCAATCAAGATGAGCTCATGCTGCTTCTTTTCCTTCCTCTCCGTCTTTTCGATTTGTGTTCCTTATCTCCCGGACTTAAATTCTTTATTTATTCTTCCCCACCCAAAGAAACCCCTAGTCTATTCTGGGCTTTTTTTTCTGCTGAAGATGGAATTGAATTGCGAATCAAACTGGCTGCAGTAGGTATTCTCTTTGGCAGATTCAATAAGGATCGAGAGAACTTTGCACCTTAACAACCCTATAGTTCTGTCTCGAGTTGGCGCCAGTTTCATGGCAATAAAGTAGTTTTGCAGACCACCTGAATGCTCTCGGTAGACAGTATGTCAATGCTCTTGCTATAAAGGAGATCAGAAAGACCTCTGGGATTTAATTCGTTTTGGAAATGTTATAGGTGTACTTAAACAGTATGTTAGGATAACACAATCTAAATAAACTAAAACTTTAACCTATTTTTGGGATCTTTACAGCATGAAGACAAAAGGTTCCACAAGAGATAGTATTTTAATATTTTAATCTCATATATTCATATTTTATTGACCCTGAGGTAGCAATCCTAAAGTAGTTTTCTTTTTTGCCTCCTTAATTTATATATCTGTGTATGTTTTGACAAATATGTGTTGACAAATTGTATTGTAGCTAGATTTTGCTTCTCCCTCAATCAATAATCCAATCATATTTTATCAGAATTTTGGAAAGCCAAAATTGACTTTCACAATGAAAGTGATAATGTTTAAAACCTTTGCTTTTGTCAATGACAAAATGTTTATGTTTAATTCTAAGAAATAATGTGGTTCTATCCATCTTCTGAAAAGTAATTAAAATGAGGAACATCTTGCAAAGCTACAGTCATTCATAAGTACATTTGAAATTATCGTCATTTCTAAATGGAATTGGTCACTCATGCAGAAATACTATACCATGAAAAATTAAGCAAGTCAAAAGTGTGCTTGAAAAATTTTGGATGATAAGCCACATGATGACGTTCTTTCATTACACACAATTCCAACACTCAGAACGCTTCGAAAAGTCTGCATGTTATAATTTAGTCATTGACTTGTCACGAAGCACTAAGATCAAGCCTTGTTCATTTTAAGGAAAGTTGGCAACAACTTTTACTTCATGCATACTTTAAACTAAATATGTAATTATTCAGATAAGTTGTTAAAAAATATTGACTTGGAAGATTCTCTTCTAAGTGTTGCTCCATCTTGACAGTAGCTGACCTGAAAAGAAAAGTGATTGTAAATAAGTTATTAAGCTAATTCACAGCATAGCACCCCTTGTGGTAATGCTGAGAATACAACACATATTTGAGCTCTGAGAACGTTTTGGCCAATAATTGATTATTTTGTAAAACATTAATTTATTTGTTTCCATTCTACATTGTCATTTTCAATGCCAGGCTTTAGCAACATTAAGGCATTTTCACACCTGGCTCAGTTGGAGTGTTTCTTATACAATCTGGCATGTTTTCTCCAATAGTTCGGTTTGTTTGGCATATATGAATGCATACTTGCTCTTGAATCTGAACAAAAATGTTCGGTGCAAGATTGCCTGAAGGAGGTGATCTCAACTCAACCCAACTAAAAACGAGTTTGTTTGCTTGTGATGATGAGTAAGCAGTCCGACCCAAAAGATAAAAAAAAAACCTGTATCATAATTCATAATGGGAAATCCTTTTCGTAAAAGCAGCATTTATTGATCTTACTACTTCATCTTGTCATTGCTCTTCACTGTTTCGAAACAAAACAAATTATCTACAGGTCTGAATGACATGACTTGGATTAAAGCACCATACACTTCAGTCATTTGCTTCATCACATTGTTTGATGTAAAAATCCACGCATAAAGATAGATAACTTTATCCTTAAAGTTTATTGTGGCCTTTAGATGAATCAAATAATAACTCGTACTCTTGTCTTTCAGATAAGACTTCCACACCACTGCATTACTCCATGTCAGCTCTAATAACATGTTGCTAAATATTTCTTTGTGCTAACATGGTCTCTCCATGATGTAATGCTCTATCGAAGCTTGTGGAGAGCACTTGGATATAATGCAGCTGAAGTACAGTGCCCAACCTTGCACGGGGTGGGGGTTGCATGGGTATACTGTGTCCTGAGATGGAGGGAGCAGTGGTGATAGATGATGTTGTGACAGCCGTTCGTTTCTTGCTGAGTTTTTTCCGCCCCAGGTCAAGGAGTGAAGTGAAGTGGAGTCAGCACAGCCATGGCACTGTGATTTAAGGCCTGTGCTTCAACAGTAAATCGATCTGAGTGGAAGAGCCTGAGTGGCCAGCAGCAGAGAAGTAAATCCAGCAAGGTATCCCTCAGCTCCCAGGGAGCACATTGCACTTTCTGACAGGATAGGCGTAGCGCTGCCAAAAACCTCTGCAAGCTCATGCGATCCCTAAAGTAAATCACTACAGAGCATGTCTACAGAAAAGTCTGTGCTGTTAACAATTATTTGCTTTCCTGTGCAGCATGTAACTTTGCCTGAGTCATTTTTTACTCAAGAATTTAAAATGGACAGCTGGACCACCTGAGCCTTTTTAAAGACTATTTAAAAAATTAACTATATTATAAAACATTTGAAACAATATAAACTGCTTTAAGTAAATGTAAAGGTATAATGTCTTTTTATTATTATTTTAATCATTGTGAGCAGCATAATTATACAGTGCCTTTTCAGGAAAGCAGTGTCAAGCACCAAAATAAGCACCATGCAATTTGTCAGTGCAACTTGTGGACTATAGAGTCAATGCAACTTCTGCACAATACAGACTTATGGTGTTTTTTGTCATATGAAATACTTTTAATGCTTTGTGAATGATCTGCTAGAGCTTATGAGAGAGTAATAGCCAATATTTTCATTATGCTTATAGCCACCCAATGTTTGCTCTGTGATTAGGGGTCTTTTACATGAGCCAGTTCATCTCTCTTCTAACTGTCAAGGTAACTTTTAAATCTAAACTGAGAACAGCTTTAAGTGTCATTGCTGAAGGATGCTTCACTCTCTACTGCGAAAGATAGCTAATGGCACTTTACAGATAACAGGACACAAGTGATCTGCTAAAGCTTTTAGCATTAGCATTAAGAGAGATTGCATCATATACGTCTTTGCATTCACCTCCGATCTTTGCGTCATGTCCCACAACAGAGTTTAAGTGTTTTCCAAACATGGTGAAGTCCTGGTGCTGGGCTATACGCACTGTAGATGCCCATGGATTAGATCAGGGATAGGCAACGTCGGTCCTGGAGTGCCAATGTCCTATAGAGTTTAGCTCCAACCCTGAAAAAAAACTCACCTGCCTGTAGCCATTGTAATTCTGAAGACCTTGATAAGCTTCAGGTGTGTTTGATTAGGGTTGAAGCTAAACTCTACAGGACAGCGGAAATTTATATGTGCTACTTGCAAGCTAATTATTGTGTCAGAAAACAAGGTTCATATTGACTGGTCGTTGACATGGAACTAGATGATGTAGTCATGGCATCTGCCAGCTTACTCAGCCATAAGAAAATAAACCTTGACCCCATGGTCGCAAATAAACCTTGACCCCATGGTCGCAAATAAACCTTGACCCCATGGTCGCAAATAAACCTTGACCCCATGGTCGCAAATAAACCTTGACCCCATGGTCACAAAACAATTGTTACATCAAGGTTCAAGGTTCAAGGTTCTTTTATTCGTCACATACTCCATTATACAGGATAAATCAGTTGTGAAATGTAAATCAGGACAGGTCCGCTCAATGGACAGTGCAAAAAAATGAAACATAACACAAGAGAATATATATAAATATAGGTAAAAATAAGAAGAAAAAATAAGGAGTAAAATGTGCAATAAAATAAAATGTGCAATACAGTATACTGTGGACTTAATAAATAATAATATAAACAGGGATGTGCAAGAAGATGTACATCTAATTACTAAGCTGTAAAAGATCTGTAGGTGTTGTATACTTTGTACTGGCACATTGTCCAGGAACACTATGACATTTTTGGTTGTCTGAAAGATGGCTAATTAATACTTTTATTAAACAAGGATGCATTCAATTATTCGAAAGTGATTGTAAAAAATATTGTTTAACCCGTGCATTTTAAAATGATTGGCTTTATTATAATTAGTATCAAATGAATTGGAATAAATGGAATATAACTTAGACATGATCTGGGGATGTTGTTTTGGTCTTGTTTATAATTGGGATGATCGAGTCCAGTTTGATGAAATGCTGACCTGACCTTTGTCCTTGCCATTTTGATGTATCATCATCACCTGGCTCAACAGCACCGGCCAGTCCAGAGAACAAATGGAAAGATTATAGGGAGTGAGTGAGGTGAGTTGTCAGTAAAATACAATGAGCTGATATGTCAGAATGTACAAAAATAACACACTGTAATGGACACACACACGCCGGGGGCCTCATTTCCATTTCTTTATGTTTCTTTTTGCTTTATTTTCATCTGGCTCTCCCAAAATAATGTGATTTCCATATAAAGGGATGATTCACCCAAAAATACAAATTATGTCATTGTTTGCTCACCCTCCTGTTGTTCCAAACCGGTATGCATTTCTTGAAGTTATTTTGAAAGGTGTCTCTGTGATTTTTTTCATCCATACAATTAAAATGAATGATGTACAACATGAACTTAATCAGTTGAACTATTCTTAAAAATGTGTTATTTGGTAACAGTTTATAAGGACCAGTTCTCTCTATTAACTAGTTGCTTATTATTAGCATGCATATTACTAGCATATCTGCTATTTAGTACTTACAAAGCAGATATTTTATACATCCCTATTCCTACCCAATACCTACACTTAACAATACCTTACTAAGCAGTAATTAGGAGTTTGAGACAAAAGTAAATAGTTAATAGTTCATTTATAGCAAGAATTGGACGTTAAAATAAAGTGTTTCCTATTCTTTTGTCTTTTGCAGGAGAAATAAAATGCATAAAGGTTTAAATGACATGAGGGTATATCTAAATAACTTTCATTTTTGAGAGAATTATCCCTTTAAATGGGTCTCAGTTTGGTTCTTTTAAAGAGGACTCAAGTGTGACAATAGACTTAGTCAAATAATTATTTTCTTTGAAAAATATCACAGTATCAAATGTCAGACCATGGCAAAAGATCAAACAGGGCTTTAGTCCAAAGACCTTCCAGAGATGGATACGCTGTGTATGGTATCGCAAGTTGCAGAGGGGAGATGTTTATTTTCCTGAAAACTACCCAGCCAACAACAATAGCAAAAATTAACATGAACAACATGGTGCAATCTTTTGTATTAGTGCCGTCATGCAGTATGGTTTTCAAACATCAATTAGGGCCTGAGATATCAGTCTGTGGATCCACAGCTGTGGGACTGAGGGCCCTCTTGTAACTTTTTTCAGTTTGAATGATTTAACTCGATAGCCAAGAGCACCTCGTTTCACCTTTTGTCTGTCAGACATTAGCTAGGTATCGTTTAGACTGGAGAGATCACAGCATATAATTGTGCTTGAAATGAAATTCCAGCACAAAGCAGTTTTAATGATTAAGAAGCAGTTCTTAAATAATATTATCATTTCACAAATTCTTGCTTACCACCCTAAATACTAAAAAGTTTTCATTGAGGATGCCTTTTTTCCTTCTGTGAAAAACAAAAGAAGATATTTTGAAACATTTTGTTTATACAATGAAAGTCAATGGGGTCCAATGTTGGCCAACCATTGATTTTAATTGATCAGGCAGTAAATTATTAATATTGTGTTGTATGGTTATTTATAGAATGAACCATACAATTATTTGACAGCATAGAGTGTATATCACAGATCCGCCGTTCTATTTTTAAAGCCTTTATTATTGCCCTTGTGAATGGCAAGATGGATGTCAGCAAAATACCTTTTCCAAGAGTCATAATGTAATGGTTTCTGAGAACTCAGACACAGCTGTGAGAGGAGTCGGGAAGCCTGGGAAGGACAGAGAGAACTCGTGATTGTGGTGCATACAGCGGACAGTGAGTGGGTTTCTGCTGCCAGGTGCATCTGGCAGGGTAAATTATGTGACTGATTTACCTCATCACAGCGGCACAGTTGGTTGTGGATAACGGGGCATGAATCATGCATTGTCCTCCGGAGGGAGAGGGGGTCACCACTTTCAGCGTTAACTCCTGTCCACTGTGCATCTTTCCAAGTTTGGGGTTTGTAAAATGTTTAAATGTTTTTGAAGGAAGTCTCTTATGTTCACCCTGACTGCATTTGTTTGATTTGGGTGGGGGAAATTATATACAATATTTTCTTAGTTCCTGTGATCACAAAGCTGAATTTTCAGCAGCCATTCTTTAGTGTCACATGAACCATCAATAATCATTCTAATATACTGATTTGCTAAAAAAAAAATATTATTATCAATGTTGAAAATTCAGGATTCTGTGATAAATAGGAGGTTCCAAAGAACAGCATTTATTTGACATAAAAATCTTTTTATAACTTTATAAATACACTTTGTATAGTTTTACTGTCACATTTGAACAATTGAATGTGTTCTTGATCAATTGAAGTAATTCAACATATTCAAAATAATACAGCAACTGTGCAGCATCTCTAAAAAAAAATATTCTACAGGTCAACAATGACTCTGAATCAATGACCCAGAGCAGTGCTGATGTCTGGCAGATGACACTGTAGATCTCTGCATCCATCACATGGTGGTCTAGAATGGTGCTTGCCAACTTAGAGGTTTACATACTTGCTATTAGCTTTGATTCATGGTGTAAGGTTAAGTAAATGTCCTAGCAGCACTGTCGGGTTTATTGTTGTCACAGTACACACGGGGATCCAGGAACGAGGAGACGAGGATTGTGACAAACGGGGTATTTAATGAATGACAAACGGAGGAGACACAGGAACGAACATCGACACAGGCTTACACGCTGACATTAACAATAATCCACAAGACACATGGGGCAGAACAGACTATATATAGGGAGACATGACTGGAAACACCTGGGACGTAATCAAAACACAGAAGGACACTAATTAACTAATGATGGGGAACAGGAAGGACCATATAAGGGTGAGGAGACAAAGGCAGAGGAAGACAAACTGTGACAATTGTACACATTGTTCCCATACAAAATGAAATCACTAGCCACAAGAGCATGCTCTCCATAAGTATATGTATTGTTCGCTGCATTTTAAATAAATCCTTTGTGAAAGAAAATCAATTAAGTAAAATGTTTGAACAGCATGGACACATTAAATCTTACAGTGAGGCTTAATGTTGTTGCACTAAATCTGGCACTCAGTTACAAATGAAGGCACAACACTAGATGTTTCAAATTCGAGCTTGAGTTAATGAGACGCAGCTAAGCCTGGAATCCTTTGAAAATAGTTTGATTACGAAGCTAATAGATTTTGCAAATAAGCGAACATGTTGGTAAAATGCTGACAGGCTAATTAAATATCCCAGTATGTGTAATCTGACCACAAATTTTATCCATCTAACTGAATCAGTCCTAAATCATAATGGTAGGAGTCAGTTCCTCTTCTAATATGAAGGGCACTTTTCCTAGTCATGCTTTTTCTGGTCTCACTCACCATCAAGTCATCTCACTAAATCACTGATCATCTCAAGTATTGTCACCAGCAGATGCTACACATAAATTAGGTTGAAATACTACACTTTAAAACACACAGACACATATATATATATATATATATATATGGGGGTTTCAAATGTCTTGAAATGGTTGAAATAACCACCTACACATATAGAACATCTACAATTTAACAATCAAAAGCTACAACTGAGATAAGTATCTGATGATCTTCAGTTTCCAACTCGATAAGTGGATTCTATCAGGCTTTCTTCTAATTCAACATTGCAGCCACAACCCGGCTTTCACTTATTCAGCCTTTTCATAGTTACTTATGCATGCAGAAATCTGACATTTCCAAATAGTAAAAATTGTGAATGCATAAAATCCCCAGCTGTCTTTGATCTAATTAAGCTGAGTTTTCATTCCTTGTTTGTCATTTTGATTCAGTCTATAGCACCCCAGTCAGGCAGAGCCGTTGACTGAACTCAGCCTTGAAATGTAATGTACCAAACGTGATTGCACACATGATGTGAATGCTTTTTGAACGTATGCCCATCAGCAACACAGCATTATACAACTGTTACTTCCAGTCTTCAAATCTAATGAGTGCTGAATATAAGTCTAACAGCGCTTTTACTGTTTGTACCACTGTTTATTTGTGTTTGCGTATTCAAGACATTAATGGTGGCCATTTTTCATTGGCTGTTTTTGCGCGGGTTGCATTGTTACAGTCAAGTGACTGTTTCTGAATGACTCATTTGAGTGAATGAATGATCGACTGATAAAGACAAAGTTTTATAACTCTTTCCATGTGAGTCATCGAATAACTGATTCAAAACACATTAATTCAGTAACAAAACGTTACATTTGCATTTATTAAATTAGCAAATGCTTTTATTCAAAGCGATGTACAAATAAGGATTACAGCAAATTTTTGTCTTTTTTGAGTGAATTCATGAATCATACAATCAACCAATTCGTTACAAAAATTAAATACATACTTGCTGTATGACTAAATTAAAATAAGTGAGTGAATTAAGTGTGCCGGAAGTGCTGCGAGGGAATTCATTCAGCACAATGTATATTCTGTCCTCTAGTAGCTGTTGTGTGTACATCGGTTTGTATACTCACTATATGTATGATTGCCTAGTAATGCACAACAAGCAAGCTGCAACACAATAGAATCAAGCTGCAACACAACAATATAAATAAGCTGCAACACAATAGAAACAAGCTGCAACACAACAATAGAAACAAGCTGCAACACAACAATAGAAACAAGCTGCAACACAACAGAAACAAGCTGCAAAACAATAGAAACAAGCTGCAACACAACAATAGAAACAAGCTGCAACACAACAATAGAAACAAGCAAGCTGCAACACAATAGAAACAAGCTGCAACACAACAATATAAATAAGCTGCAACACAATAGAAACAAGCTGCAACACAACAATAGAAACAAACTGCAACACAATAGAAACAAGCTGCAACACAACAATAGAAACAAGCAAGCTGCAACACAATAGAAACAAGCTCCAACACAATAGAAACAAGCAAGCTGCAACACAATAGAAACAAGCTGCAACACAACAGAAACAAGCTGCAACACAACAGAAACAAGCTGCAACACAACAATAGAAACAAGCAAGCTGCAACACAATAGAAACAAGATGCAACACAACAATAGAAACAAGCTGAAACACAATAGAAACAAGCTGCAACACAACAATAGAAACTAGCTGCAACACAACAATAGAAACAAGCTGCAACACAACAATAGAAACAAGCTGCAACACAACAATAGAAACAATCTGCAACACAACAATAGAAACAAGCAAGCTGCAACACAATAGAAACAAGCTGCAAACACAACAATAGAAACAAGCTGCAACACAATAGAAACAAGCTGCAAACACAACAATAGAAACAAGCTGCAAACACAACAATAGAAACAAGCTGCAAACACAACAATAGAAACAAGCTGCAACACAATAGAAACAAGCTGCAACACAACAATAGAAACAAGCTGCAACACAATAGAAACAAGCTGCAACACAATAGAAACAAGCTGCAACACAACAATAGAAACAAGCAAGCTGCAACACAACAGAAACAAGCTGCAACACATCAATAGAAACAAGCAAGCTGCAACACAACAGAAACAAGCTGCAACACAACAATAGAAACAAGCAAGCTGCAACACAATAGAAACAAGCTGCAACACAACAATAGAAACAAGCAAGCTGCAACACAATAGAAACAAGCTGCAACACAATAGAAACAAGCTGCAACACAACAATAGAAACAAGCAAGCTGCAACACAATAGAAACAAGCTGCAACACAATAAAAACAAGCTGCAACACAACAATAGAAACAAGCTTCAACACAACAATAGAAACAAGCTTCAACACAACAATAGAAACAATCTGCAAACACAACAATAGAAACAAGCTGCAACACAATAGAAACAAGCTGCAACACAACAATAGAAACAAGCTGCAACACAACAATAGAAACAAGCTGCAACACAATAGAAACAAGCTGCAACACAATAGAAACAAGCTGCAAACACAACAATAGAAACAAGCTGCAACACAATAGAAACAAGCTGCAACACAACAATAGAAACAAGCTGCAACACAATAAAAACAAGCTGCAACACAATAGAAACAAGCTGCAACACAACAATAGAAACAAGCAAGCTGCAACACAATAGAAACAAGCTGCAACACAATAAAAACAAGCTGCAACACAATAGAAACAAGCTGCAACACAACAATAGAAACAAGCAAGCTGCAACACAATAGAAACAAGCTGAAACACAATAGAAACAAGCTGCAACACAATAGAAACAAGCTGCAACACAACAATAGAAACAAGCTGCAACACAACAATAGAAACAAGCTGCAACACTATAGAAACAAGCTGCAACACAACAATAGAAACAAGCTGCAACACAATAGAAATAAGCTGCAACACAACAATAGAAACAAGCTGCAATACAACAATAGAAACAAGCTGCAACACAATAGAAACAAGCTGCAACACAACAATAGAAACAAGCTGCAACACAACAATAGAAACAAGCTGCAACACAACAATAGAAACAAGCTGCAACACAACAATAGAAACAAGCTGCAACACAACAATAGAAACAAGCTGCAACACAACAATAGAAACAAGCTGCAACACAATAGAAACAAGCTGCAAACACAATAGAAACAAGCTGCAACACAACAATAGAAACAAGCTGCAACACAACAATAGAATCAAGCTGCAACACAACAATAGAAACAAGCTGCAACACAATAGAAACAAGCTGCAACACAACAATAGAAACAAGCTGCAACACAACAATAGAAACAAGCTGCAACACAATAGAAACAAGCTGCAACACAACAATAGAAACAAGCTGCAACACAATAGAAACAAGCTGCAACACAACAATAGAAACAAGCTGCAACACAACAACAGAAACAAGCTGCAACACAATAGAAACAAGCTGCAACACAACAATAGAAACAAGCTGCAACACAACAATAGAAACAAGCTGCAACACAACAATAGAAACAAGCTGCAACACAATAGAAACAAGCTGCAAACACAATAGAAACAAGCTGCAACACAACAATAGAAACAAGCTGCAACACAACAATAGAATCAAGCTGCAACACAACAATAGAAACAAGCTGCAACACAATAGAAACAAGCTGCAAACACAATAGAAACAAGCTGCAACACAATAGAAACAAGCTGCAACACAATAGAAACAAGCTGCAACACAACAATAGAAACAAGCTGCAACACAAAAATATTTGCACAACACAATAGAAACAAGCCACAACACAATAAAATTAGCACAACACAATAGAAACATGTCTACTATCGTTTTGGTCGCCACTACAAATGGCCACTTCCTGAAATAGTGCACTTAATCATTTATGAACTAGATTCAATGTTAGTGAGTCCTTGAATTATTGCCTCAACTGATTCTTTCCCAAAATTATTCAAGTGAATCCTATGGTATGGGTCTGGTATGAAACACCACTATTTCATAACTACAATGTTGCTCTTCTATAATGTTGTAATTATGTGGACTTTGCTTTCATTTGTGTAGCAAATATGCATTATAAAAGTGTGTCTAAATTACTCAATACTAACTTTTGGTGTATTCAACTGTTGTACAAAAGCAGTGTCACACACAGTCATTGGTCTTAATAGCAGTGAATATTAAATGCACGTTGCCATTTGCTTTTTTTTAAGAATCACATTCTAAGCATTATTTTCTTAATTTATTCTCAGAAATAGAACAATAGTTTTGTTTCTGCAAGTCACAGGGTCACTGCATATGTGCAGCTCTGGCAAAATAGATACTCTTTAACAGATGTTCTCATTAAGCAGAATGTAATTGCCAAACAAAAAGCTGTTGATCCAAAAATAACACACCATCCTGTAGTAACATTGTAGTTAATCCTTGAACAAGTTAGAGAAATGGCTCAAAAATGTGGTCTTACACAAAGGCTCCATCTGCTGGGGGCATTGAAACACCAAGTGATCTCTCAAATGCTATGATCCGTGTATCCTTAAAATATCATATTTTGCCCTTTTGCTGTCTTCATGCTGATTTACGTTGACCACTGTTTAACATTTCCAACATGAAGAATCATGAAAGCCTCTTTAAATAGATATGATTTGTCAGCTTTTTCACATCACAAAGCTACGTACAGCCTTTAGCAAACCAAGCAATGAGTTCAGTCTTGATAATAGCATTTATCTCTCTTGAGAAGCTGTGATAATGGCAATACAGTTTCAGCAATGATTTTTTCTCCTTCTAAGTCTTGACACTAAATTATAAGAAGAAAAAGAGTGTAAAACACAGAGGAAGACAAGATGAGAATAGCAAAAAAGAAGGAGTTAAAAAAATACCCTGTCCTCACTTATTTTCGTACTGGTCATATCTTAGATTTGTGTCTATATTTATGAAGCTTTAGATGACTATTTTTAGGTTTTATTTTGAAAGTAGAGGCCTACAGTAAAAACAGTTTGATGCATTATTCATCTGGCTAAATTTAGAGGGGCTGTATTAAGACGGGGCACTTAGACTGCGGTCTGATGGCGCTGTGTTCTGGGTTGGACAGGGTTACATCGTATTTATTCTGTGCCCTCTGTGCTATTAATAATCTGCCTCTCGGATGTGATAGTGACTTGTTTGGGGAAGCCCCTAAATGCGTAATGCGGTTCATTTAGGGCTTTGCCTGTCTCGCTGTGCTGTATGAATTTTTCATGATGTTTTGTTTTTTTAATACTGCTGTGACTGGACACAGCATTTAAAAAACAGTGTAAAACATTTAAAACATGTAAATGGAGAAAGAAAAACAGTAATCTAATCTAGAGACCTATTCTTTAAAACATCTTCAAAATATATTTTTTAAATAGTTTTTTATGAATTTTTGAAACTCCTCTTTTTTGTGTATTTCATTTCATTGCATTCTAGCTTACACTTCCTAGTTTAAGCCTGAGTAAGAATTAAGTTAGTACAAGGAAAAAGACTAGTTTATTACCCTTTAAAATGTTTGTATATTTATTTTACTTATTTATTTGCTGTTATCTTAAAAGATTCTTATAAAACAGCCATTGTATGTTACTGAATGTTTCTTAAAAGATATAAACATAGATTTATATATTTCAATGTTTGTTTTACCGTGTTTTTTATATTGTATATAAAGATGTAGCTGCAAATTGACTATAAAATCTTACTTTAAAGGTTTTGTGTGCATAGTTTCATTCACTACCAGTGTTACACCACAAGAGAGCACTAAATCAGTGCACTTAATGTAATTGGCTTCTGTGTGCTGGAGTAACCTTGTTGTGTTCCAGTCATTTTGACCCAGGAGAGATTTTCTGTTTTCCCGTTATGTTATAGCATTGGACTTAAAAACATACTGACCTTGCTCTCACAGGTTATAACAACTTGTCTAAAAAAAATAGAGAGATTTTTTCTCTTCTTTGGGATTTGTTCCCACCTTGCTACACTTATGGTGTTCCTGTGAAAAAAATAACCTGCCTACAAAAATTGTTTATGAATTTCTCATTATGCTATATTATTACCAAAAACTGAATTTAATCTTTTTTTAGGAACTTGTTTTCTCTCCGTTAGCTCCGTTTTGTAGTTCTTTTTGGAACTGATTGATCATAGACCTCATTGATCTGTAATTATGCAACCCAATTGTTAAGGGAACACTACTAAAATTATTAAATACTGCTTTTTGCATGAATGCATTAACTAATTTTACTTACTTTTTTTTCAATCTTTTTCTGCTCATAAATAATGCTTCAGCTTGTTAGGTGTTTGTCATTTCAAATCATTTTCAAATGTTGTTGTTTTCACTGAATACAATATATACAAAAACAGGGTGAAAAGGGCATAAACAAAAATAAATAAATATGAAAGTTCAATTAAATTTGAATTTCCCACATTGTGGGAAAATGTGAGCCTTATGACACCTCACAGCAAACAGATACAAACTCACACACCCCAGAGACCAATTCACCCAGAGCTCACTTATTTATCATGCATACATACTGTACACACACACACACACACACACACACACACACACACACACACACACACACACACACGACTGTGGTCACGTATCTTCTATCTCGCTTATCCTCGCCTTAAGGCACTATGAGTGTTTTAAGCTCTGTGGTAACATTTAAACTAATCACTTAAATGCTTGAACTCATTTAATGTTTTGTAATGCATAAATGCACAGATATCAAATCAATCCAGTCCTTTCCCTCATAATTCTTCTTTATTAAACAGATATGCTGAAGCAGAGCAGACACCAGCACAGTCTTATTTAGCTGTGATCAGGAAGGGGAAGAACATTCTGTCCTAAATTGTGGGAATATCAGGAAACAATGTTTGCTCTAGAGACAGTATTGCCGCTATTTACATGTTAATCTTTGAGAGATCAGCTGCAGAATGCCAGAAAGGGAAGGAGCGTAAATCTGCTTAATTTTCAGTATATCAGGTCCACATTATTAAATCTTTCTAAAATTAATTAAATATAGCATCACTTGTCACATGTTTTATATTCGTACACTATCTGAAAAGCAACCGGAAACAATGGGTTAACGATGGATAATCTGCTTTTGATAATGATAATAAATCTCTGCTTGACTTTCCATAATCAACAGAGGCTAACAAAATAACCATTTCGTTTCTCTGGAACAATTCGCTGCAGGACTCACAGTACTTGGGGGGTCTGTTTGTTCATTTCACTGTAGGTTGTTTTGAGTTTCACTAATCTGGATTTTAAAAAAAATCTTCGAACTGGAGACACTGGGATGAGTGACGCACTATTGAATTCGACCCAAGGGATTCACAAAAAGTCATGCAGAAAGCTACAAGCTAATCATTATTGAAATAGTTAAACTACAATCAAGCTGCTGCTTTGAAACAGTAGTTAGCTGCATTACAAGGCTACTGACAAAAACACATCAAATTAAGGGGGGAATATTTTCATAATTACTACTAAACAATACAATTATAAAATGTAGGCCCTGTAAGTTAATCAGAAGTATATTTTTGCTTATTTAACAACAGTTAGTGTTACAGTATCAAACTTGAACAGGTCTATGCTTCTAGCACAACAAAAACATCTGGACTCGAATTGGTGAATCATTTTGTCAATCCACTCATTTAAATGAATCATCGAACGAACCAGACTTTTCCAAGCAATGTGAGAGAGCTGGCCATTTAGGATGAACCGATTCACTAGAATGAATTAGACTTTCTATTGCTACATGTGGGAGACCTTTTATCATGAACTGATTCACTATAAATCAGACTTTCCAGGGCTGCGCGCGCATGACAGAAAGGGCTGTTTAAGATGAACCAACTCAATAGAATCAAGCAGACAATGCTACAGTAGACATATGAGAGTGCCATTTAACTTCTAGCATTTGATTTCTTCTTAAACCTAAACAGTAAAACAGCAATAAAGTGTTTTGCTGTATAAGTACTCGGTTGATAAATTAAGGAAAATATATACTATTGTAGCAATAGCTTTCTGCTATCTATTATGCTGATATTAAATGTGAAAGCACTATGGTTTAGTTTGTTCATTTCCAGTTCTATGGCACAGCGTTATGATTTTAAAATGATGGTGAAAAATGATAATATAACAACAAAACATACCAGATGTCCAGGTTATTTTGTAATACATTTCTTAAGACTATGAATGCATCTTGTTTCCTTTATGAAGATTTAAGGAAACTTGTTAAAACAATGTTAGAACAGAAATAAATTTGTGCTACCACAACATTCCTGCTGTTCTGGAAAAATAAACAAACAATGGGATTCTAAAGTGCTTGAGACCAGGGTCGCTCTCTGCAGTCTTTGGAAAATGGATGTATCCGAATGTCCCAACACTTAGAATCTCGTTTTAGGGACTAATTGAGTCTCATGTCTAGATCTCCAAATATGCTACTTTACTGAAACATGTTGGAAATAACAAAGATACAGGGCATTTTTTTATATCCAGTTTGCTGAGGAAAAAAATCTTGCTCATCTGAATATATAAAATGCCGATTAATATTCCCCTTAGCAGACATGAGCAAACAAAATAAATTAAACACATATTTGGGTAACTCTGTAGAATAAGGTCCCATTAGAGCAATACATTTGTCATAGTATTTATTATTTGTTTGGTAATGTTAGCTAGTAAAAAATAAACTGTTCGTGTTAGCTCAGGTCCATTAAATACTATTAAGAATTAAGATTTTTTTTTATTTGTCACATACACAATTATACAGAGTATAACCAGCAGTGAAATGTGTTCTCTGCATTTAACCCATCCAAGTGCACACACACTTGGAGCAGTGGCATCGACTGTCCGGGGAGCAGTTGGGGGTTCGGTGCCTTGCTCAAGGG
Organism: Gymnocypris eckloni scoliostomus; assembly: GCA_027564155.1. Classification (NCBI taxonomy): domain Eukaryota; kingdom Metazoa; phylum Chordata; class Actinopteri; order Cypriniformes; family Cyprinidae; genus Gymnocypris; species Gymnocypris eckloni. The sequence goes on from JAJHNS010000053.1 coordinate 74,163, forward strand.
TCTCACCTCAGTCGTGGACAATTCCTGCTGGAGCTGAGATTCGAACCCACAACCTCGGGTTACAAGTCCAACACTTTATCCATTAGTCTACGGCTGCCCCCAGTGGCCATTAACAAAGACAAATAGACAAATTTTTATTTTAATAATGTAATATTAACATTGACCAATATTGAATTCACTGAATTGAATCTCTTTTCATGGCACTTCAAACGGCTCAGCATAATACTTTTGGTGGAAAAAATTACAAAGTGTGCATGTGAACAGCATCATTATTACAACAAAACATTTTTGACCGCAATGACCTTAGCCTGTCATAGGGTTTCCTTGGGAAGCAGTCATGGACAAACATTGACCGTATCATGTTTGTGTTTTAGATGTTATCAAGCACGTCAGTGTTCTGTATAGTTTCCTCAAGTATACAGACCTTTCGAGATACTCAGTGTGGGTGGTAGCTTGCCATTTAGCCAGCAGCTATCACCTTGCAACTCTCCTGAAGCTATGCAGAGCTAAATCGATACCTGGATGAGAGACTCCTGTGTGAACTAAACATAGCTTCTGGTGTTGTTTGGCCCAGCAGGGGGTGCTCAACCTGTGATCCGTACGAGTCCCAGTGCACACAGAACAGTTACTGCATATGATACTATACTCTAAAAGGCACTGTGCTTCAGATGAAATGTTCAACCAAAGTTCTGACTCTTTGTGGTCATGAAAAATCCCAGGTTAATGGTTTAACCCAGGTGCCTTTGCAAAATTTGCCCATTGGCCTTCTAATAACCTTTACCTATGAATTGGCTGCATCAATCTTGTTTAGTCGCTGCTTCAACTTATGAGGCATTATTGGAGTGATTTTTCTCAAGAACTCCCATTACTATGTATATTTCTAAGCAATGCCCCCAAGGCCAGAAAAATAAGCACCGTGAAAACACAAAGTTATCAACCAAAAGCAGAAGCTGTAAAAAGAAACTTTATTACAGGAGAAAGCATACAGTCATGCATGTAATAAGGGCCACAGTCCTAAGGCATTAAACACCAAGGAATTCAAGTTCTTATTAAATTCAGATGGGGCCAATTTCTCCCTCCAAATTGGACAGTTGTATTATAGGATAGTTTTATTATTTCATTATACACTTTATTATTATTATTATTTTATTACTTGTGATGTTGCTCATGTTTTAAGGATCTACATTTTTCAATGGAGGTGAGTAATGCTTTAGAGGCAGCCAGGTCTGTCAGTGGTACACGACGGCCGGTAAGTTGACCGTGATGGAGGTGTACGTTCTTCAAGATGGTGGAGATTTGGCTCTCTGACGATATTCTGGGATGTGGTGCAGAATCCACCCGGCGGGGGCCAGGATGGCAACAGCAAACACAGACATGATGAAAAAACTTTGCTGCAGACACATGAAATTTAAGATCTTTAAATACTTACAAAATTTGCACAGCTATTTAATTCAAAAGTAGTAATATGTACAATTTTATTACATTTAAAATACTTAACTTACTATATATATATATATATATATATAATATGTTCAAGAAACATTTTCTCATTATTATCATTTTCACAATCCTTTTTTTGGGATTATTTCGTAAATAGCAAGTTCAAAATAATAGCATTTATTTTAAACAGAGATCTTTTGTAAATCATATTGACCCCAAACCTTATATAATGAATACATTTATACTACTAACTATGTGAAGCAAAGTGATGTTTGGATGGTTTGCTTGATTTGACATTGTCATTCTGTTCTTGTCTAACCACAATGGTAATTTTATTCAATACAAGGAGTCATCCAAGTGAATCCCGTTATCTCCACTGACCTCAATTAAACTATCTTAAGGCTGATCCCAAGAATCTTTGCAACCTTTTAGGATTCTGTCATTTGTTCACTCACCCCAGGTCCGATCTTGCTTTTGGGTGGTTTGCTGTAGATGCTGGAGTTGCGTTTCTGGACAATATCCCTCGCCCTGCAGACAGTCACCGGCTGCACAGCTCCCCTCAGAAAGGTCAACATCCCACCAGCTGTATGGGTCAGCTCCAGTAAGTCTGGATGTGTCTGAGACAGAGAGAGAGGCTAAGGGACAAGGAAAGAGAGGATGTTCACTGGGTGCAACCCTTGGGTTTTCTGCCTCAGAACTGCTGAAGAGAAAATAGATGTATCCTGTCATATTATAGACTTTATCCCCAAAAACCAGCCCACTCTTTGGGAGGGGCCTAGACAGTTCGACCACCCACCCACCATATTAACTTTTCTCACTGCTCCTTTTGACAAGATCTTAATGAAACAGCAGAATATGAAATCATATTGTCTTAGATTCAGTGTTATTTAGATATACATTATTTTTGACATCACTCACAGAGCTCATTTTGGCTCATAATGTAATAGTCCCACAGATCGTGACTGTGTTTTCTTCTGTTATTAATGTCTTGTTTGATTTATACCTGCTTTGCAGATGCTGTTTGACCGCACATGAGTTCACAGGAACACAGGTAGCCAATAAACACCTGGCTCTCTGCTTAGTGTGCATTCAGGGCTGAGTCCAGTACAAAGAGGTACAAATTACAAGAGATCTGATTAGAGGAGCAGATTAAAGGGAGATAAAGGTGCAGAAAGTGGTGCAGCTGGCTGTGTTCTGTCAGCTGTCAGTATGGCCTATGGTACTGCACTTCATTCATGTTTGGTGATCACATTACAGAGGGTGGTTTTTCATGTTAGAACACCGCTTGCCATTCAACACTTCCAACATTGTGTCCACAGTGGATACACCCTATTTATTGTTTGTTTTATGTTCTGGGTTTAAGTAATTTTGTGTGTCTTGTTATTGTGCTATTTTGATATCTTTGGTGGAAATAATATATATTACCTGAGGATATTTTTTGAACACCACTAAATATGAAAGTAGTTAAAAATCATCCTGAAACCAAGATACTGTAGTTTTTTGTGTGCTTTATTTCAAAGCATAAACCTCCACCAGCCTTTGTTGGTGATAGTGAGGGATGTAGCCCATGTGAAGTTATTGAAATGAAATTAAGTCATTTTATTATTTTTTATAAATCAACTTCATCCAATCCATTGATTGTGAATGACGTCATAGAGATGTATAAGAAATTGTAGGCATCCATTTGAAGCCACCTAGTGGACAACTGTTCAATAATGTGGTGTTGTCGCCCTCCTATGGGAAAAGCCTGATGACAAAAGAAAGAAACAATTATATTATATAATATTATATTATATTACATTCATTATATTAAAATATTAAGAATTATACAATTCTATATATTCTATAGGCCTATACATATAATATTATTATACGGTGTTAAGTGTTATAATAAAAAAATCTGTTAAAACTATTTAGATTTTAAATTATGTATATTATTGTATTTCTACTATGACTCTATTGTAACACAAAATACATTTATTTTTCCAAACAATTTACTGACCGCAAATGTTTAAATGTTAAAGCGAGTAGTTAAGGCTTAAACGCATTTCTTCAGTACATTGGCCCATATGTCCAACCTACACAGAAGCCTGATTGGACCTTTTTGCTCTATGCCTCATCCGAGCCAAAGAGCTCGAGCAGATAGATGGCGTAGCGACATTGCTAACCAAATCCTGACGCTTAGCCCGCCCCTCATTGTTTTACTGAATAAGAGGATACAACACTACATGTAATATTTGCTCACGGCAAACTGAAAGCGTAGAGCACATACTCTATTTGAGCTGTTTTGCTGTTGAACGAGGCATTAAAAGCGACTAATGTAGGACGGATGGTGTAACGCAAAAGTACTAACGTTAGCAGCCTGCTAGCGTTTCACATATGTGCTTGTAACGTTGTGTCTGTGTGTGTGAGCCCGGGACGCGCAGAGGCTTTTTTTACTCGATAACACTCTACGAAAGAAAAGTGCAAGAGAATTTGCTCGGTTAAGCAAAATATCAGGAATCGCTGGCTTGGATTTTGGCTCGTTTAATGAGCAGCAAGAGAGGAGCAGTAAACTTGACTCAGGTAAGTTACGGTTGAAGGCATTTTTTCTCCTTTTTTGCTTTGCTTGCTAATCTGCCATGGCGAGCTGCTGAATTAGCTACATTTACAGTTGTGCCTTGTGTATTAAAACCACAACAGCCTTTGAATATTTATCCATAATGTTGGTTATTATAACCGGGTAAACTTCAAATAGTAACCTATTTCACTCTTGCATATAGAACCAGTAACGTTAAGCAAAGCTTAGTAATTATGGTTAGCTTGCATGCTAAACCAGAAGAAAACATTAACATCACGTAAGTTCTTTAGTTTATTGGCCATAGAGGTTGAAACAGCTAGATATGCCGCATTTTGGTAACTTTTTCACCCAAAGGAAGAGTTAAGAGCCACCTGAATGCTAAATGCACATAAAGCTAAGCTAGCTGAGTATGCGTAGTGTGCAGTTATTACAGATGTAATGCCTTCATGTATGCGGACATGTCGTTAAATAAAGAGGAAGATTAGTCCTAGGAATAAGCACGCACGTATATTTGGAGCTGTCAGTATCCACCAGCATGTTATTACCGGTTTCAAATATGTGAATGACTTGATTTAAGAGATACTCTACGAGTTGTCCAGCATAAAATTATAGATAACGTTACTAAGGAGTTCCAAAAGCATACTTGGCATGTTACAGATGTCTGTGCTTGTAAAAAGCTAGTATAGTCCCCACGAGAGGGCTATTTTGCTTCATTTAACAGGTCCTCTCTCACTGACCTGCCTTTATTTGTATTTTATAAAAGAGGCTTGTACACTGTGCCTTATTTTGGACCTCTGTAATCAGACAGGGTATTGTTTAGGAAAATTGGTGGACAGGAACATATTCCCCTGTCTTTGTCGTGACTGTTTATTTTCTTTGGAATTCTGGAAGTCATTAGGGTCTAATTAAAGGCAAAGTTTTAACTGGTGACCAAATTGGTTTACATCAAGCCCCATCCTGTTTGGCCCCCTTGAGTTCATTCACATCTACTGTATCTCAGTTTCCCATACAGAGCCTTTTGACTCAGTGTTCCCAGGAGCCGTCAAATGTGCTGAGACTGTGCTAATGAAGAATTGTTTTGCAACCCAAATTGCTTTCTTAGTGATAATGGAGATGGTCACAGTGAGAATTATTTGGTGTTGTAGGAAATATTCAGAGATTTCAAGTGACTTGGTTATCAGATGTCCCCCAAGCTAGACTAGAGACATTGTGATTTACTGATAGCCTAGCGCCTATGAGAAACAAAGGTAAACATTTTAATGAAACCAAACCAATCCAATTCTGTCCTGTTTTATCTGCCGCTGCTCTGTTGAGAAAATGTCGTCCTTAATATAGCTCAAACAGCAACATTGTTGTTCATCAACGAGAGTAAATCAAGAAACAAGCAAGTGAAGAGAGTAGTGTGTGGTTTGGGTCCTGCTGTATTTTGTAGAGGTGCTGTGACCGTGGTTGATGTGTAGGGGTTTCCCCCTCTTTTGTCATCTTCCTGTGATGTAGGCCATCCTTTTCTTTGCTACTGTGCTGCAATATGTGTCTGTGCCAACAGTAAAGTCAGATTTATGTGTGATGGTGCTGCAGTTCTGTGTTAAAGGGATAGTTGACCTGAAAATGTGAGTTCTGTCATCTTTTACTCCATTTCATGTCATTCCAAAACCTGTAATGAATTTTGTAACCTGTTAAATTTTGAAGAATAGCTATTCATGCAAATCAGTGACCGCTGCTAAAACAATGTCACAAAAGTAGTCCATATGACATGTTCTGTATCACAAGTCATATGATAGTACTGTGAGGAATATCAGGAATATATTTAAAATGCATTATTCACTGATGATATTGCCACTTTATTAACTCTATTTGTGAACTGGATAATCAGTTCATCCAGCTTTTATTCACTGATCCATTTCTTAAATTCAGCTAACTGACTCAATGGTCTTTGCTGCAGTTTGAGTTTGCACCTTACTGAATAATGACTCACTTTTTTATCTAACTTTCATTATGACAGGAATTTAGAGCACGACTTGCATTTATAGTATTTATAGAACACACTCCTTTTTCCATTAGTGTTTTTGGTGCTGTCCTTGTATAGAAAAAAAATATCTGCATGCTGTTACATGTATGTGTTTTTGCCTGACGATGGTTTTTGACCGAAACACAAAAACACTTAACTTTTTGAATAAAGGGAGAATGTCAGTGTGCAGATCTTTTTTCCTATTATTTGATGTACCTTTTGATCTTGCACCTGGCCAATACATTTTTGGATGTGCGTGCTCTGACCTTTCTTTTGTTTAACTTGGTGACATTAAAAAGCAGAATTTGCAACTTGTCAAACTTATGAGAAATGTTTAAGTTTGCAAGACATTAAAACACATGTCCATAATCAGCGAATACAACATGTAGTGACAGTGCAGCAACTGACCCGATAGGACAAGTGACAAATATGCCAACTGTTCCAAAACTCACTTACACTGCGTACCATCAGGCCATCCTCATTGTTGAGTCCTGTGTGGGATAACTCCTTCACAGCTGACAGTATCTAGTCAGTCCAACAAGAATCGTTATGAAATATTTTGCTCTCCTCCTGAATAAGTTTACTGTCTCTCTGCAGTGATGTGTCAGGGTTTTGTTAGTCTCAGCCTCAAACATCACGCCCACGGACCGTTGGCTAAACGTCTGATGCATATAGTACACTTATCTGGAAACACTTCAGGAGTGTCGAAGTCGTCATCGGATTGGTTGAATTATACAGGATTTCCGGCATGTGTGTCGCGTTCTTTAACATTCTGCTTGGAAACAAAGATGCTGTGATGCCAAACCTCCTCGCGAAAGAAGAAAGCTGTCGTGTTTACAAATGTCATGGCGAACGCTTATCAGGGTAGACTGAACGCTGGATTTTCAAAAGTATGTAAAATATAAAAAAATTGCGACAGAATCTTTAAAATGCATCCGAGAGTTTGTTATTGTGGCGACATTTCCACGCCCCGAAACGTGACTCTGAATGAAAAGAACTGTGATTGGTTATTTGACATGTCGGTCAAACGGCCTCATGGGCGGGCCTTGGCCAATGAATGCTGGCTAGAGCTGGGCGGTATACCGGTTCATACCGAATACCGGTGTTTATTTTTCTTATGATATGAATTTTTAAAATACCGCAATACCGGTGTCATTTAAATAACGTTCGGAACGCGACACTGTTAGAGAGGGGTCTCTTTTCACTGTTGCATTTTGGCGAGGATAGAGCTGTATGTGTTACTAAGCGTGAAAGTTCCGAAACTGAAGCACTAGTAGAATGTGATGAGAGATAATAACAAATATCCACCATCCGCTGCCATCAGCTCCCGCAGCTCTCACACACAACAGTTCTCCGTCGATATGACGGATTCCCGTCAATTGCAGGGTTCCCGCCTTCTTAAATTCACTTTTCATAACTTTAAGACCGTAAATACGCTTGCATTTCTCAAATAGTGTTATAGAGGTCTTAATTTTAGCTTGAATAGGTCTTAAATTAAGGAAAGACGAGGTGTATTCAGTCTGCTGAGGGGGATGTGATCAAAGCCTGGAGTTGATTAAAGCACGTTCCTCTCTCCACTCTAAACGTTCTGTAATCACTCCGCTCTGAATCCACTCCGGGTTTTACATTCCCGCTCGCGGAAAAAAACTGCTCCGTGTTCACTCCATTTAAACGTTATCAGGGATTACCGAGGGGAAATAAACATGTAGCGCACTGTTGTTGTTTTTGCGGCACACCAAAACCATCCCGCCTCGGCTGCAGTTTCTCACTGACAACATAGTAACGCCTCGCATCATTTACAGTCGGGTTCTTAGCAGAGAACACAGAGCAGAACTTGAATTTCAGCGCGGGATTGCGGCTATTAATAATACTTATACTCATTCCGCAGGTTCGACAGAATGTATCACATTTGCACATGCTTTTGAGTCCTGAGAGCTCACTCACGCGCTCTCAATGTCTGCCCACAGATCGCGATCAGGAGAGTGACAGCTTTTAATAATTATAAAGGAGTTAGCAAATGTGATATATTGATTTAATACAACAGATCAATAAACAAGTACTGCATGATTTTGCTCTATATCATCAATGAAAATAGTTCCAAATAAAGTTACAGCTGAGCCGTTGTGCATATCTAAAAGCTCATTTATATTTAAAACATTAATGTCCACATGAATCTATGAATTGAATTGCACTCATGCCACCCCTGAGACTCATTAAACGTCTGAAAATGTACGTTCAAGCCATGTTTGTGTTCTTCTGTGCCACCTCCAAATACATTTTTTTATTAATACTAATTTCATGATTAGTAACTTATTTGTCGTATTGTACTTATTATATTGTTTTAAATATACATTTTAAAAAGCTTATAAACATAATTTTTTTTATTTGACATAGATTAAAATTATGCCATTGCAAAGGTAAAAAGAAAATACCCCTGTAAGTCACTTTAAGGAGTCAAATGTCACCTCGTGTTCGGAAGACTCATTTTTATCAGAATTTTTTTATTATTGATCAGAAGGCGCTCCTAAATATTTTAAATTAGGAGGACAAGCACTCCTGATTACAAGAAGAAAAACAGCTCTTAAACTGTGTGTGACTGTAGCCAGTATGGCTGTGGAATGGGGTTTGGCCGAGGAAATATTTACAGTCAAAATATTTTTTTTTGCTTTAACCCCTGTATTTAGTGTGGAATTTTTTACATTATTCACTCATCATGACACTAAAATATGGCATTCTAAGTCAATCTACTGCAGTTTTTCCTCAGTCAGTAGAAAATGTGGTTAACACCCGGTCATCCATGGGGAAAAAAAATACCGTCATATACCGTGAAACCGGTATAATTTAGAAAAATACCGTGATATACGTTTTTGGTCATACCGCCCAGCTCTAATGCTGGCTACGAGATACTAGGGCTTTGCAGACTGACTGTGTGCTACTTGGGTACAATGTAATGGCGCTTTTCCACTGCATGGTACGGTACGGTTCGGCACGGCTCGGTACGGTACGGCTCAGTTCGGGTCGGTTGCATTTCCACCGCAGTTTAGTACCGCTATAGAGTGGGCGGGATTATTCACGCGTCGTTATAATTGCGCCGCCTCTACTGCTGTGACATCATCGTAAACGCGCCACAAACAAACTCACAACAAAGAAAGGAGACGGAATAGTGTTCTTCATTCTCGGCATGTGGATGTTTTTAACAGCAATGGAGAGGTCTATGAGAACGCTTGTGATTTACCCCCAGCAGCAGAGACTGTGGTGACAGTGACACGGGTTGTTGATGAGGAGAGCAGGGATGTCCGTGCAGGTGTGCTGCGTTACTTGATTAGTTAACTATTCATGCAGCGTGTTCTGTAAAGTGAATTATCAATAAACTTTTGAATATTTCAAAATGTACAATGTATCCCTTGTTTTTTTATTTATGTGATGGTTTTATAATCGCGCATTAATCATTTGTCTTTTTCAAGAGGTTCATTACGTGCTCATACAATGATACATATTTAATATAGTCTGGAGGTACACTTATTCGATCAGATTGTTTTAATTGAAGCAAAACACAGATACAGAGGTAAAAATATAAACAGAAAACATACTCTGTAAATATAGCAAGTTCAAAAGTAACGTTATACATAAGGCTTTTTCCTTCGGTCGCGCCATCAAGCTCTCACTGGATCCGCTCCTCGGCTATCAACGAGAGGAACGCCTGAACTTCCTCAACAGACAACGACACTGCTATTTTGTGGTTGATGCAAAAATGTGCGTTTGTTTAAACAGAAGTTGCGTCCGATCCTTAAGCTGGCTGTGCTGATTTAAATCTAGCGGGTAGGACTGTAGAGGAGGGTCTCGTGTCGCCAAGTTCAGTGGCGCAGTAATGACGATTTTCTCAGGCCAATCAGTGATCAGCAGAGTTTACACGTCATGTTTTGGTAACCCGGCTCGCATGGAACCTCGACCGAAGTGGTACTAAAAAAGTATCAGGTACCAGGTACAGTACCCAGTGGAAAACCCCCCAAAAGTGAACCGTACCGTACCGTACCGTGCCGTACCATGCAGTGGAAAAGCGCCTAAACATGAGTAGCTTGCCAGTTGTTTAACCTTGAAAAGCGTCAAACAACTGCAAATCCGGTTGTATCGATAAACGGTGCCCCAGGTATGATTCAAAAATGAGGTTTTATTGTTGACTGCGCACTAATAATCTTATACTAATCTTATCACAACAAAAGTATGATGATGTTATGAAACATTGCTCATGTCCTCATATTCAGTACAATAATGTTTCAGCTCATTTGGCTTATGTATTTCAGGGAAACAAGGAAATGTGCTGCATTATAAGGACTGCAGCCTTATACACTGGACTTTGCTGACATAATTTATATAATGGTTTTCTATTTTTTGCAACATTAATTAGTGATGCACCGATCATGATTTTTCGTGGCCGATTCGATACCGATTTTTTGGAGCAAACTGGCCGATTCGATTTCGATACCGATTTATTTTCCTTTAAGCAACCAACAAGAAATAATGAAAGATTCTAACACAAATAAAGTGGTTATATAGTGAATATAGATTTTATTTAACATGTATAATATTTAATTGTTTAAAAATATATATATTTAAGAAAAATTTGCCCCCAAATTCATGTCTGTGGTGTTTCAACAATGGATGTCACCCCTTTAAGAAAAGGGAGAATTCTATTTGGACTACTTCCTGTGTGTAACGGTCACTGCAGGTGCTGGTTGATCTGAGGGGTGCATGGGGAGTACATTCTTTCTTATAAATTTTGAAGTTAGCTAAATCTCTGACAATTTCATATGTTGTCATTAGTGTATGTGGTGTTATGTTGATAACTTGCAGATCTGGCATATTTTGATAAAAATATATATAAATACATACTTCTTGTTGATATTTCCAAAATGTCCCCTGATCTTGAAATCATCATGATGGTAGCCTCCATTTTAGAAAAGTCTAAGCTGATTTGTATGTGGTGTTACTGTCTCTGGTGTTAATGTATTTTCTGGTAACACAGAGCCTTTAGTAACTTGCATAATAAGGTCTGTGGTGTTATAATTACGTCTGTGGTGTTACTTCAATATGACAGACATAAGTGGCTGTGTCACAAGTTTTTGATTAAAATTATTTAAAACTCAAAATGTTCTTAAGCTTTTATTTTAATGGATATAGCATATTAAACAAATTTGAAATGCCTATCAATATATTTTATTAGAAAAAACAAACAAGCATCTTTACAAATTCTGCCTCTCATTTGCCACCCCAGTTGAAGATGGACCAAGATGGTTTTTAAATTGGGTTGAAACTACATAAAACTGGCCTTAAATGAAAACATTAACAGTAACCATTTGAAATGAAAGGCAACGTTTGCATAGTTACAATCTAAACAGTACAACCAACACATTCAACAGTCCAAACAAAGATGTTACTTAATCAACATTTGTTGTCATTTTTAAAATTGGTGTAAAAGAAAAAAAGGTATTTACCAGTGAAACTAAATAAAACCAAAGTAGGCTATATAAATAAATTATTCCAAAATGTTAAATCAAATAATGTTTAGTGCAACGAGCAAAAGCAAAGATGCTACAGCTCGTGCTTGTTAAATCGAATTAAGTCAATGTAATTTTAAGGTAAAATAAAAATAATAATCTTGTACAGAACTGACGTTTATACGTTTGAACGTTTTATTCTTTACAAAAAGTAGCATTTCAGCTTTGTCACAAGTTGGTCTGTTTCTTTTCTCATCCAACACGTGAGAAGCTGCGCTGAACAACTGTTCACGGTCTATTCTTGTGCAGGGCGTGGACAGATACGCTCGCGCAAATTCTAGTGATGGGAAGTTCGGATCATTTTACCGACTCGGACCTTTGAGTCTCGTTTAAGATGAGCGACGACTCGAAAAACCCGAAGACTCAAAAAGTGAACTAATCAATTATCTTTCCGGCTCATACTGCATTAGTCACGATGATGAACGAACGACTCGAAAACCCGAAGACTCAAACAGGTGAACTAATTCCAGTACAGAACCTTTAGGATGTTGCGCATGCGCGACTGAACGAATCACTCAAACGACTTGACTCGTTCTTCTCGAGTCTCATTAAAGATTCGTTCAAAATGAATGAATCGTTCAAGACTGACCCATCACTAGCAACTTCAGCTAGAGCAGCAAAGGAAAGCGGCTCTTATTTGTGTGCCAGTAATGTTACACCAACGGCTGTTCGCTTCATTGTATCTGTTTTTCTGTGTGTGTTGTGCTTCTGCCGAATGTCTTCCACACAAATGACATGTTCGCACTTTCGGAAAAATCGGCCGAAAAAAAGACTAAAACCGGCCGGTTGCCGATCGCGCATTATAAGCAAAAACCGGCCGGTTCCGATCTTTGGCCGGTCAACCGGTGCATCCCTAACATTAATCCAAAAAATGGTAGTTGGCTGATGCACATGGATAAATAAATATGAATAAAATTATTTTTTTCAGTGTGAAATTTTTGAAGGTCCCTGTAGTTCCACAAGCACACTGGCTTGACCTCTGGCTGCTGTCACTGGAGAGAGAAATCGGATGGGGAAAGTGGGACATGTTTTCATATTCCACTCCCCCTTGTTGTCCTTGGCAACCACTTTTTTTTCCCCTTTTCTTAAATTGACAGTCTGACTCGGGTCCCAATATTTCACCTTGTCCAATAGGATGTTTGAGCTGTCTTTTTTGCACACCCTCTCTTTCACACACATGCACATATGGGAATTAAGTGCTCACTTCCTTTGTTTAGCCCTCATCATCATGCACTAATGGAACCCAGTGCTGTTCTAGACCAAGACTGCAGCAGTGTTTTTATTTTAAATGCTAAAAGTAGGGATTTTTTTGTCATATTTGTTCAACAGTATGCATACTTCAATTAAAATAGTTTTCGTACTTCGTATGGCTTCGAAAACATGCAGACGATTTTAGGAATCACTTGATAATATAGATTAAAATATAGCACAGATCTGCCATAAACATTAATGACATAAGTAGAGGTTGACCGATTGATTTGCTGGCCGATCAATCGGACGATTTTTGGCATTTTTTAATGAATCGGCATGAGCCGATTGTGCTGCAAATTAGGCCGATTAATATACAGGCGCGTCTGCAAGCAATTTACATTTATGCATTTAGCAGACGCTTTTATCCAAAGCGACTTACAGTGCATTCAGGTTATTCATTTTTTTTGTCAGTACATGTTTTCCCTGGGAATCGAACCCACAACCTTTGCGCTGCTAACGCAATGCTCTACCACTGAGCCACAGGAACACCGGAACAAGCAATACGTGACGCTGCCTCGTGCGGCAAGCAGATTGCCATTCCACTGGCACAACGGATAACCCCGTGATGTCCCCTTCTGCCTGCTAACTTTTTGAATTGAGAACTACCTCAGCCGTCATCACTGTGCCGCGTGACGCTTCGTTCAATATGACATCTCAATGAGGACATAAACACACAAACAACATCTACAATAATGCTCTGAGACTCACTTCATGAGCGTTTCGCCATTTCATTTGAGTAAAACTATCCTCATATCATACACACAAATGTAAAGGTATTCACGGCAACCCGTCAAAATAAGTCAATTTTTATTGTCACATCATTGTCACATGTGCCTTGGTGAGTGAAGTGGGTTATGAAACCCTGCTCCAGACATTGCTGCAGAAATATTTGTTCAGCAGAATGTACATAATACTACTACTACTAAAATGATTACTACTACAACATTTCTAACATGTTTTAATTTTAATAGTAAATTCCCTTTTGTTTGCCAAAAAAGTACAATTTTCAATAATTTAAATATAAATAACATTTATTTTTTATGCCTTCGTTTGATAACCAGATACACATCACAGCATTTCTGAGGAAAAAGAAAACATTTAATTTGGCTATTTTAAAAACAAATAACAATAAAACATTAGTTGAGAGAAAATAAAACATAACTTTATAATTGTAATTTATAACTGTTTATAAACTATTTAATGTTTAAATGCACTGCATTTGGCTCGATGCAGCCTGTCTGAGCTCAACACTCTGTGAGAGTGAGGCGATCTCTCAATCTCTGAGAGCAATCTCCGCCCACCGCTCATCTGATATGTAGAGAGTCACGAGTCCGACCAATCAACGCGGAAAACTGAAGGCAGTCTCACACCGAGAGCACATGCTAACTGGAGCTGCGTCAGTGATCACGCATCAGTTGTCTCTCAAAGGTAAAGCAGCAGCAGACGTTGCTGAAGTTGCAAAACACCTCAATATAACCTATGATGTCCGCGATGCGGAAAATGCGGGCGGAATCGCGGAATGCAGTCATATAATGGAATTCACCGTATAACACGGAATGTCACGGAATGTGTCGAAGTTTGGATGAATTAATCAAAAGTAGGTCAGTACACTTAAATCGACTCGCGCTATGGACTAGTATCTATAAATATTAAGCCGCAAAAACACTTTAAATATGAATCCTGCATGTTCTGCATCTCTGTTAATGAATGACACAGACGTGCGGTTTCATTTACTGCACACACACATACTGAAGCACGTGATGCTCGCGGTGACTTCAGCGTCTGCCGTCTCACTAAATGAGGACATAAATACATGAACAACATCCCCAGAACTGCTCGCAGAATCACTTCACGAGCATTTGACCGTTTCATTTGAGTAAAACGATCGTCATATCATATATACATAGGCTACAGAAACTTAAAAGGTCCTCATGGCAACCTGTCAAAATATACGTTCGGTTTAGCCGAATATATTACTGTATACGTAATACAACTACAACAATTATTACAACTTTTGTTGAGAATAATCACACAATACGCTGAATACGTTTACTTTAAGTTTTACAAAATGTTTACAGAATACTTCTGGGTGATCTCTGTACTTATGTTATTATTAATATTATTAATATTACTGTTTTTTTAATGTTGTTGTTATTAACAGTTTTCAGAATTAAAGACATGTTTAAAAGCATTTAAAGAACGTTTTTTTTTGTCAGAGCTCTTGTTATTATTAATTTTGGCATTCATTTTCATTTTTACACTAGACACGTATATCGGTTCAAAATATCGGTTATCGGTCTACTTGATCTGTAATAATCGGTATCGGTATCGGCCCTGAAAAACACATATCGGTCGACCCCTATAATCAACGGTCATCCATTTATTCATTTTAATAATCTTTATTCATATGATTTTTACATATGACCTGAGAAAATCATGTCTATTATTTTGGTTGGTGAGCTCGAGATCGAGCTGCCCACACAAACATTTAGGGGGACAGAAATTTGTTGTCTATGCTGCCCAGCAACTTTCATTAATAAAATAGCTTTTAGATACTGGATTGCTACATTATAAAGAGGGGGTAAAATGACTGTTTAAATAACTAAACTCAAATCGTCGTTGTCTGTAGTGACACGCAGATGCAGGTGGGCTTATTCACACACGCAGCTGTCACCTCTCTCTCTTCATCTCTGTCTGAAGCAGGCAGAACGCTACAGCTAACGAACTTCGCGTCAGGGGATCCTTGCCTTCACGTCGTGCATTAAAATAGTTTATTTCACAACGAGAACAGGTTGGCTAGCCGTGCATTATCCCTTACGTATACTCTTTAACTGCTATTTTTATGGCAATATTTAAATGACGCCCTGGTCATTCTTGGCGCACCCAAAATGGTCCCACACTATCTACTTCAGGCTTTCTCTGGTGGAAATAAAGGATCGCTGTTTGGTTCCTCTGTCATAGTTAATCTAGTGTGTGTAGTAGCCTCCGTGTCTCTGATAAGCACGTCATTTTAAGCTGGTGCACCGCTAGTGTAACTTTGTTTTTTTGTTTTGCGCAAGCTGCAACAGTTCCGTTCCGTGCAACAGAAACACTCGGTTTAGCAGAGCCTTTACAATTAATTAGCCGTGACGTTTTAAAGTGCGGTTAATAGTAAAACAGGTTAATCGCATACATTATTATTTTTGACATAAAAATGTACTGGAGAGTACTGTATACATATCTTTTCGCTGTCTGTATTTTAAACGTGCATCTGAAATGGCATAGCTGTCCATGCACTGCGCTCTCTCCAGGCAGTGTGTGCTCTCCGTGCAGCATCACGTGTCAAAATAAATGCACGTGTTTTCAGTGATTTTCGCCTATCGGAGGGGATTTTTGCCGATAACCGATAGTTATCGGGAATCAACTATCGGTGCCGAGTAATCGGCAAAACCGATACATCGGTCGACCTCTAGTAAACATCTTCGATGTATTTGCTCTTTTTGCGGCTGCTTTGTGACCACAGTTTTTGCAAACTGTGTCTATCCTCGAGGCCAAAGCGGTAAAGCGTTCGTCTTTTCTATATTCAAAGTAGGGGTCGACCGATATGTGTTTTTCAGGGCCGATACCGATTATTACAGATCAAGTAGACCGAGAACCGATATACGTGTCTGGTGTAAAAATGAAAATGAATGCCAAAATTAATAATAACAAGAGCTCTGACAAAAAACGTTCTTTAACTGCTTTTAAACATGTCTTTAATTCTGAAAACTGTTAATAACAACAACATTTCCGTTGGTTTTAATTTACAGTACAGTGCAAATGAAGGCATAAAACATTAATTAAATTAATCTTTTAATCAAATGAGAGTTAGACTTTATTTTTGGCAAACAAATGAGTTTACTATTAAAATTCAAACATGGAAGAAATAGCGTATTGTGTGATTATTCTCAACAAAATTTGTAATAATTGTTGTAGTTGTATTACATATATTCTACTGCACCACAGTAATATATTCGGCTAAACCGAACTTATATTTTGACAGGTTGCCATGAGGACCTTTTAAGTTTCTGTATCCTATGTAAATATGATATGACGATCGTTTTACTCAAATGAAACGGTCAAATGCTCATGAAGTGACTCTCCGAGCAGTTGTGTATTTATGTATTTATGTCCTCATTTAGTGAGACGGCAGATGCTGAAAACACCGCGAGAATCACACGCGCTCGAGTATGTATGTGTGCAGTAAATGAAACCGCACGTCTGTGTCATTCATTAACAGAGATGCAGAACATGCAGGATTCATATTTAAATAGTGTTTTTGCGGCTTAATATTTATAGATACTAGTCCATAGCACGAGTCGATTTAAGTGTACTGACCTACTTTTGATTAATTCATCCAAACTTCGACACATTCCGTGACATTCCGCGTTATACGGTAAATTCCATTATATGACTGCATTCCGCGATTCCGCCCGCATTTTCCGCATTGCGGACATCCTGGGTTATATTGAGGTGTTTTGCAACTTCAGTGTAGTGGATTGTGATTTATTGCAACTTCAGCAACGTCTGCTGCTGCCTTACATTTGAGAGACAACTGATGCGTGATCACTGAGGCAGCTCCAGTTAGCAAGTGCTTTCGGTGTGAGACTGCCTTCAGTTTTCCGCGTTGATTGGTCAGACTCGTGACTCCCTACATATCAGGTGAGCGGTGGGCGGAGATTGCTCTAGGCCACAGAGTGTTGAGCCCAGACAGGCTGCATCGAGCCAAATAGTGCATTTAAACATTAAATAATTTCACCTGTATAATTTATTCACCAATAAATAATGTCACCTGTAAATAGTATGTTTGTTTGCATAAAAAAAAAAAAAAAAACATTTTCGGCAAATCTGTTTTGAAAATGGCCGATATCGATAATCGGTAAAATGCTTAATATCGGCCAGGCCGATAATCGGTCGACCCCTAATTCGAAGTAACGTTATTCCCATACTGCCAATTTTGATTTAGATTTCAATGTGGGATAGAGATTAGAGATAACGGCCTCTGTCTCTGATGTTGTCTCTGCTGCATGTGTGGGTGGAGCAAGAGAACAGTTGGAACAAGTGGAAAGTTGTTGCCTAGGCGCAGGTGAGATTCTGCATCTTTTATTTTCACCAAATACCATAGATAAGCAAATGTACGCGTTTATATCGTAGTATATTGTCATACCGGTATATCGTTATCGAATGCTAATCTATTAGTGTACTGCTATAGCAGTGATGCTTTAAAATGCATTATCTTTTTTTACTGAAAGGGTTTGTACCATCCAAAACCCAAACAGCTACATCACAGAATGTAAAAGTATTACAGCTTAAATTATTAAAACATTACTTTTATCTTAGTAATACAACATCATTAAGAATAAAAAAGGCTGAGTAAATACAAATAACCCTCTATCTGGGCCAAAGGAGGAGGAAAAAACTAGTGATGCACCGATCATGATTTTTCGTGGCCGATTCCGATACCGATTTTTTTCGAGCAAACTGGCCGATTCCGATTCCGATACCGATTTTTTTTCCTTTAAGCAACCAACAAGAAATAATGAAAGATTCTAACACAAATAAAGTGGTTATATAGTGAATATAGATTTGATTTAACATGTATAATATTTGTTTAAAAAATATATATATTTAAGAAAAAAGTTGCCCCCCAAATTCATGTCTGTGGTGTTTCAACAATGGATGTCACCCCTTTAAGAAAAGGGAGAATTCTATTTGGACTTCTTCCTATGTGTAACGGTCACTGCAGGTGCTGGTTGATCTGAGGGGTGCATGGGGAGTACATTCTCTCTTATACATTTTGAAGCTAGCTAAATCTCTGACAATTTCATGTGTTGTCATTAGTGTATGTGGTGTTATGTTGATAACTTGCAGATCTGGCATATTTTATAAAAAAATATATAAATACATACTTGTTGATATTTCCAAAATGTCCCCTGATCTTGAAATCATCATGATGGTAGCCTCCATTTTAGAAAAGTCTAAGCTGATTTGTATGTGGTGTTACTGTCTCTGGTGTTAATGCATTTTCTGGTAACACAGAGCCTTTAGTAACTTGCGTTATAAGGTCTGTGGTGTTATAATTACGTCTGTGGTGTTACTTCAATATGACATAGTGGCTGTGTCACAAGTTTTTGATTAAAATTATTTACAATTCAAAATGTTCTTAAGCTTTTATTTTAATGGATATAGCATATTAAACAAATTTTAAATGCCTATCAATATATTTTATTAGAAAAACAAACAAGCATCTTTACAAATTCTGCCTCTCATGTTCAACTGGTCAACCCCAGTTGAAGATGGACCAAGATGGTTTTAAATTGGGTTGAAACTACATAAAACTGGCCTTAAATGAAAACATTAACAGTAACCATGTGAAATTAAAGGCAACATTTGCATAGTTACAATCTAAACAACACAACCAACACACATTCAACAGTCCAAACAAAGATGTTACTTAATCAACATTTGTTGTCATTTTTAAAATTGGTGTAAAAGAAAAAAGGTATTTACCAGTGAAACTAAATAAAACCAAAGTAGGCTATATAAATAAATTATTCCAAAATGTTAAATCAAATAATGTTTAGTGCAACGAGCAAAAGCAAAGATGCTACAGCTCGTGCTTGTTAAATCGAATTAAGTCAATGTAATTTTAAGGTAAAATAAAAATAATAATCTTGTACAGAACTGACGTTATACGTTTGAACGTTTTATTCTTTACAAAAGTAGCATTTCAGCTTTGTCACAAGTTGGTCTGTTTCTTTTCTCATCCAACACGTGAAGAAGCTGCGCTGAACAACTGTTCACGGTCTATTCTTGTGCAGGGCGTGGACAGATACGCCAAAATTCTAGTGATGGGAAGTTCGGATCATTTTACCGACTCGGACCTTTGAGTCTCGTTTAAGATGAACGAACGACTCGAAAAACCCGAAGACTCGAAACAGGTGAACTAATTCCAGTACAGAACCTTTAGGATGGTGCCCATGCGCGACTGAACGAATCAGTCCCCGAAACGACTCGTTCTTCTCGAGTCTCATTAAAGATCCGTTCAAAATGAATGAATCGTTCAAGACCGACCCATCACAAGCAACTTCAGCTAGAGCAGCAAAGGAAAGCGGCTCTTATTTGTGTGCCAGTAATGTTACACCAACGGCAGTTCGCTTCATTGTATCTGTTTTTCTGTGTTTGTTGTGCTTCTGCCGAATGTCTTCCACACAAATGACATGTTCGCACTTCGGAAAAATCGGCCGAAAAAAGACAAAACCGCCGGTTGCCGATCGCGCATTATAAGCAAAAACCGGCCGGTTCCGATCTTTGGCCGGTCAACCGGTGCATCCCTAGAAAAAACTAAATACCCTGACCGCAACTCTCCAAGCAGGGCATTCCAGCAGTGAGTTGTGGTTTGTGAACACACACTCCAACAAACCACGTTTGGCTATTTCATGCCTTTAAAATGAATGAATAAAAGCCTGCTAGATCTGAGGTCTCATTCAAGAGTGATGTCAAGCCACAGAGGTAATGCTGAATGAGAGTTAAACCTCAAGAGACTTTAGATTGCTATGCAATATTCCTGAATGATTAATACAACCCTCGAGCCTGGGAGGGATGCTCAATATAATACAATTTTGGGGGGTAAAAAGTCTTCTATTCTGTTTTTATTCAATGTGGTGCACAGAAGTTCAAGTTTTTGAATGGAAATGTCAAAAATGTTCCAATCTTAATGAATAATAGCTACATGCGACATCAACCTGCAAGTTAACAGGCACAAGAAGTGCCTCATAGTAAACCCCCTCTGCGCTAATTTACCATTACTTTTTATGCTGCAACATTTCTCTTGTAAAATATGGCAGATACTAATTTTTCTATGAGAAATTTGTGAAAAACAGCATTAAAGCTCACTTCCAGCTAGGGATGGACATTTTTGGCAATTTCTTATTTTGATTCTTATTTCATCGATAGGTTTCAAAAACGATTAATCGAGTACTCGGGGGCGGGGCATGGCCGTAATGGAGATGATGAAAATATCTGAAGACTGCTATGAAAATAAAAATATGACATGAAACATATCTATGAAAACATGGAACACATGATTAGGGATGGGTATCGTTAAGGTTTTAACGGTACTACTACTCTTATCGATACTGCTTATCGATCCGGTTGCTTTTAACGGTATTCTTATCGGTACTTTTTATTATTTATATATATATATATATACATACATATATACATACATACATACATACACATATGTATGAAATATATATTTCTATGATAGATTAGCAGCTTAATTAACATGGCTTTATATTCTGAGATGTTAAATAAATATTTCATTAAATAAATATAAACATCAATTTGTAAATGCAGCAGTGTGCAGGCATTTTTGTGTTTTATATACATAAGATAAGATAGAGTAAGAACAAGAAACAAAGTTAAACAAACTGACAAATATACCATTTATTGTGTGTGTATTTGATCGCTTGACGCGGCTTGAGCGCGCGCACGCACACACACACACACACACGCGCAAGCAAACACACACGCACACACACACACGCACACTCACACACACGCACACACACACACACACACGCGCGCAAACACACACACACACACACACACACACAGGGGCGCGGGAACAGGGGGTGCTGAGGGTGCTGCAGCACCCCCTGTTTTTTTCTGTGGGCAACTGTAAATGTGAATAAAAAATATATATAGGCTAAATTTGTTATAATAAAGATTAATTTTAAAATGTATATGGTTGCTCCGATGTTTATAACATTTAGTTTACATTGGCTATTTTGCTATCTATTTCTATGTGATCTTCGACATATTTACCATTTGCCCATTAATTTAACAGTTGTAAGAATGAAAGTTATCAAAGTTATTAAACTGATGCAGGGCTATTTGATGCGCACGTTGCGCACATCCTGTCAAATCACGCACGCAGCACTGCCAATGCTTGCTTTTATGTTTGTGAATGCTATGATTGTGTTGAAGAATTTGTAGGTTGTGGCTTAAAAGCGGAACATGGAAATATCATGGATGTACTTTTTTTTTTTGTTCTCAGCGATATGAGTCTTTCCCTTCTCCCAAAACAGCTTATAGCTAAAATAGTTCAGTTTTGTATGTAATGGAAAAGTGATTAGACGATGTTTCGTTTTTTTTTTTTTCATAAAGTTAATTTAGAAAAACCTTGGGAGCATTTTTTGTTCGTTAAATGTTTTTTTCTTTTAAGCAACGACCAAGCGGCCAGCATCAGAGTTGATCGCCTATGTTTGATTAATTTAGCCTTATCAAATCATCAAGACTTGACTAAAATAAAATCGATAGATAGGCCTATAAACAGTTCAAGCATATCACAGTGTTAGTTTAAATGTTTAACCTATATAAATGTGCAATATCCAACAGTTTGTGTGGAGAGTGGAAGCTGCGAGCTTTACAGGACATGGAGGATTTTTTTCTTACAGTAAAACAACTTAAAATACGCCGTGTGATTTTTTTCCTCATAAAGGTAAGAGTAATATATCATTTTGAACTGAAGGGTCTACTTTTATTTGTGTGCATTCACAATATCAACATTGTGCTTTTATAAAATAGGAAAACAGAGAATGCACTTTCTGCTGGTTTTGAACAAGAGCGCTTCAATGATGAACCGAAACTCGGCAACTCGAAACTGGTTCAGAGATATGATAAATATATCTATAGAAAGCTTTAAAATACTACTTTAAAACGAAATAATTCAAAGCAAAGCAAAAACTCTTCATTAGCCTATGTAATCCGTTAAGATGCATATATTTCTCCAATGAGGAAATGGCGAGTAATTTTTCCCCGTCACCTCACCATCTAAAATATAAAAATAAGGGAAAGCCTAAAACAGGCCCGATTATAATTTATGCGTTTTATTTTATAATTGTATTCAATAAAAAAAGTATGTAAATCTTTGTCCTTGAAATTTAAAGGATTTGTTGCAATGCAATTTTGTCTGACTGATGAATTATTTATTGGCCTATCGTTTTAATCCATGCAGCAAATGCTTTAAAACAGCTTTAAAATTACTTTATTGCATTCCAGATGCTTTTAAAAAACTTTTCACTATACATTTTAAGGGTTTTAAGCTTGAATGTAGCTTGAATGTAAAACATTGCTATGAATTCATTGTAGCCTATTCCCATTTGTAAAATAGCTAATTGTTGTCTAACACGATCTCATGAAAGTGCGTAGGCTATAGCACGATTTTCTGTTTCTATTTGGCGTAATATTTATATGCAGAAATTGACCCCACAGCACCCCCTACATAAAACAACTTCCCGCCCCTGCACACACACACACGCACACTTTAGCCTGAGGAACAGCGTCTCTCGTGTGGATTGTACTTCAACATTTCATTATCAAACATGTCCAGCAATTTAGTAACTGTAAAGACGGCATTTTACAACAATCGACAGGCGTTTGATCTGATTCTGAAGTTAAGTTTTGGTCAGGGAGGAACGACGCGCTGTGAAGAGAAGGAAGTTGTGTTAGAAGAAACACGGCTATAATCTTTAGAAGCTAAAAAACATTAAATAAACTCAGTTTAATATAACAGCCACAGGCCTAAAGTGTAAGCATGTTTTAATGGTTAGTTCTCTCTTCTAACATAAACAGGGCTTATGTTGTTGGCGTGCTGAACTCATCCACGTGAGCGATCGCGCTTCTGATTTGGGAATAGCAAAAATGCATCATAGACAAGAGTTTGAATATTATTGCATATAAAAACAGCTGGTGACTCTGGCTGGATATAATTTGCAAGATAATGTGTATATATATAGCAATAATAAATGTATGTGTGTTTTCTTAATTTCTCCAGTACCGATAGCAGAACCGTTAACGTCAGAGCTTATCGATACTCCGGTCTTTTATAATTTAGCCCCGAGACCGATTAAATACCGAGTTTCGGTACCCATCCCTACACATGATTAGATTATGATGCAGCAATGTTAAAAAAGAAGCATCTAAAAAAAGAATAGCTGCCTGAGGTGAAGCTGACTTAATGCCAATAAACTGAAACCCATTCTAGGACACTTCCTTTGATAATAATTAGTGATCGACCGATATTGATTTTTTATTACCGATACTGATAATTTATACATTTATGTACCGAGAACCGATATTTATTTACTGTTATAAAGTAAATAAATAACAGAGTGAAGTAGGCTTGCTGCACGACGGTTATACTGGTGTTAAGCCGCAACACTGTTACATCACTTGCTCACCATGGCACCGTCCCCCACCGTCGTTTAGATTGTTTTTATAGGAATAAAAATAAATTCGTTCAGATAGAGGACACTAAAATTAAAACTGAACGCGGCTGCTAAATGCAACGCACCGAACGAACGAGAGTCTTGCATCACAGCAGTCTAGGTCTGCATTGCCGCGGCTGTCCCGACCAGATTTATTACTCCGCTGTCCTTGAAGGACGTGCAATTCTCTTTCCTTTTTTTTTTTGTATTATGCTTATCCTATCATTTTAAATGACAGACTGTCGAATGTATTTATTTTTTCTCTGCTGCACGTTTCACTGTGTTAATAGCAAGATGTTAAATGAATTTAGTGTTTTGACAAGAATAAAATAGCTATTAGGCTAAACCTACATTTTTTTTCCTATTGTGTTGTAGGCTGAATGTTAGCATAAACGAATTATATCCTGACAAAACAAATTATAATAGGGATTACAATTTTTGTATAACTTTTTTCCTCTCTGTGAAACTTTATTCCGTGTTGGCAGCAAAATGTTATTGACATTTATCAGTCAATAAATTCAAGACTCTTGACAAGACGAATAAAATAAATACACTTTTGTGCAGACTAAACTTTTATTTGTTAGCCTAGATATCTTTCTTTCAGCAGAAATGTGAACAAACAGAATATATCGTGGGAGCGGGTGTGTGCGGAATAAAACCTCAAACAGTCCCGCGCAGACCTCTACATCACAGATCAGATTTCATTTATCACGTGAAGAGAGATGACTGACAAGAAGAGTGAGGTGACAGACAAGACGATGTGGAAGAGTTTCGAAACCAAATGTAAAAGCGCCCGTTTTGACTTCTGAGTCTGACATTAATCTTAGTCTGGGAGAAAACTCACCGAGATCTACCAAGTGAAAAGTAAATAAATGATAAAATACACATTAAATAAATAATTAAAAAGGCTTGTTGTGATGTATCTTTATGTTGCATTAATTTAACAATGATAAATAAAATAGTATTTTATTATTATTCACTTTTCACGTCGCTGTATTCAACTATATACTGAGCTGTATTCAAGCAGAAATATGATGTTATAGAGATCGAGAGCGCACATACACGGTTCGTTTGCGCATCATTTATAACGGACATAACGCGCGCCTAATGCACGATCATGTCACTGTAATCAGCTTTACCTTGATTACAAAACTTGCCCATCCAAACTTGTGTGTAGCCTACTAGTGTGACACTGGCTTCTTTTACCCAGCGAGAGCAGTAGTTTGTGTATCATGTTCTCATACAGCGGTTTTGAGCCGTCGTTCAGTCTGTATTCACAGCGCCATGAGAACCGTGTTCTCCTCCTAAACACAGAATACGAGAGGTGAATACGATCTATTACCCTGATCTAAGTGATAATGTTTAAAAAAACATTTGTTTCTCATTTATTTGGTTCCACAGTATTTGCTGTTTTTATTTTAAACACTGCTTGGCGAATTGCTGCTGATATTAAAGTCAAAGTAAAGCGCACGGCGCTTACAGGCTATTTAAAACCTAAGGAAAAGAGGGAAAACTCAAACAAAATATCAACTTCATTTTAAACTACAGTTTTAGGTTTATAAGCTGTTTAATAGGCTAAAGAGTGAATAATAATTCACTGGATAATGTTAATTCACTGAATAATATTCTCTGTAATATTGAAATAAGCTATAACAAACAAAACCTGTTTTGAAAAACCTGTAAAAAAAACAATATGTATTTTATTGCATTTCTCAACTGGCATGTTTTATCAGAATTATTCAAATGTTTTTGTCATTCTAGATTATGAAATAACTGCTGACAGCGTGATTTATCTATGCATTTACGATCGCTTGTGGAGAAAATAAATAATTAATTTCGATAGAGATGTATTTATTTAGATGTTTATTGGCGAAATAATGGTTCTATAGTAAATGTTAATATAATTCAGCGTGTTTCAAACAAGTTAATCTTGTATAAAGTTACATGCGTGGTCGTGCTGGAGCATTTCCTGAGTGAACACTACTCCAGGTGTGTGTGTGTGTCCACTGCTCCAGGTGTGTGTGTACTTGGATGGGTCAAATGCAGAGAACAACATTTCACTGCTGGTTATACTCTGTATAATTATGTATGTAAAAAAAAAAAAATCTAAACCGATATTTTTTTTTACATAACCGATTATGGTAAAATGCTTAAATATCGGGAAAAATATCGGTAAACCGATATATCGGTCGATCTCTAGAAATTACGATTGTACTATAATGTAGCCTACTTCTAAAATAATAATAAACATTTATAAAAAAAATTAAGGAATATCATTTCTCCCTCATATTTATACAAAAGCATAAAATGCTAAGTTATTTTCATTTGATTACATTTTAAGACATTAATTAAATTGTTAAAGCTTTATGCATTAATTTCATTACCACCATTTTTGATAGTATATTTGTATTATATCATAAAAATACAGAATCCAGACAAATGAAGTCTAAACAAAACCATAATTTATGAATTGTTATGAATTAGTAATGATGAATAGAATTTGTTAAACTAATATATAATCAATGATTAAATTTACTTGATTGTTTTGATTAATACAATTTGAATAAGCACGTGCTTCCAAACATTTGTTAAACCAAAAAAAACCCTGTTTTGATTGTTTAATACCTTGATATTTTCAGAGACGATTATCATACCGTGAAAATCTCATACCGTTACAACTCTACTTTGATTATTTGTCTAGCCATTCAGCCAATTTGCAGACTCAAGTCTATTTCGAAAATATGTTGATTTGCAAATCGCTAATGCTCAATTGGTTTTTAAATAGCCAATTGCTTGTTTTGTTAGCTTGAAATGGTTTTCACACATATTCAATAGCTTTTCCAAGTGTTATAAGTAGACAAGACTCTATCCACATGACAATCTAAAAATGCATTGCTAATTCTAGGCTATAGTCTCAGCAGGGATTTCAGCAGCGCTTTACAAAAAAGCTTAAATTTTTGACTGACTGGCTTTCTCATGGCATTGACAGGAGGCTCTCAGCGACCCATTTAAGGTTTTTGATAATGCATTAGTAGTCTGCCCTGCATCAGGCTTCACTGAGACTCCATGTGCTGCTGAGATGATAGTGAAGCCTTCACTCCGTCAGGCATACTTAGACTCTGAAACACGCTGGGGCTCCCGGTCATCCTTCTCACCGCAGGCTATGCCTTTCCTGATGGCTAAACTGTGATTATGAGTACATTATGAGGAACAGATTGTGCTTGTTTACAATAGTGCCTAATCATATGTGTACTGTTCACAGGTGACTAGACAATGAAAGAAGGAATAATGAATATCCTTCACACTTAGATTAATTTTGATTAAACACAAATTTTATATTGATTCATATCGATGGCTTTTATTATCCCGAGTGCTTAGATTTTGTATTCCTGCATATATCTGGCACACAAACAGTTGTAACAGGGCAAGAAGCAAAGCTCATAGGTAGCTGGAGGGTGTATACAGGGGTGAAGTGCTTCGTACAAAGATGCAACGGGAGCAGTTACAATTCCCCACCCCCATACAGAGCTAGAGTCCATAGTGATTAGCCCATTTTCCTCATTCTAGAAGTCAGAAAGCCCGCAGCACTCCTCTGCTTCACAGTAATGAGGTATCATGGTCACAATGACTCATCTTAATGAGAAGAAAATCATATGAACAACCGTCGACTCGCCCAGTAAAGGCCTCCTTGCTTCCTTTGTTTCTTCTGGATCGAGGCATTTGTCTTCAGAAAGTGAACGCCTACCTGTATCTGGACTGGCATATCAGGTCACGCTCGGCTCAGAAATACTTACAAAAGTCTCTCCACAGGGAGGAGGAAGATCCAGTTTCAACCTCATTTTGGACAAACTTTTAGTTGTCCATTGTGGTTGGAGCCTTATTTTCCATAAATTGCTCTCCTTCTGTAGCACAAAGACCAAAAAAGCTGCCATCCCAATTTTCCCTCTCTTTGGATCAAGCTCATAAACTGTGGATTTAGTGGACACAGATGTCGAATACATTATCATGCTTGTCAGTCCCGTGTTGATCTAATTCTCTGTAGTTTTAGGGATAGCCAAGGTCCTGCTCTATTTATACAGTCCTATGTACAACAGAACGTTCTTCTGAACGGCATGCTGCACGGTCTAATGGGTGTGTTCGGATTTATTCATTTGTTTCTTGTACAACAAAGTGTTTTGCCAAGACTGATAGTCCACTAATTACTTATTCATTTTGAACTGTGGTACTTTACAAATTTCAGCTGTCAGCAGTTCACTACAATGGAGGACTATGTGTGACTATTAAAAATGAAATGAGAATGGATAAATTATTTAATAATTAATAGATCAGTTACAGTGCCTATAAAAAGTATCCATTCCCCTTCATTTTTAGAGATCAACCGATATATCGATTTACTGATATTTTTCCCGATATTTAAGCATTTTACCATTATCGGACATCGGTTTTGTAATATCGGATTCACTGATAAATGTGGTTGTTTTGAGAATTGCACGCAGGATCGCTATTACAGCGCATCTGAGGGGAGTCGAGACCACAACAACAGCGTCCAGGTACTTGATTTGCTGTAGTTAGTAAACTTTATTTAACATAACAGCCATTATGCACAATTTGGATGTATTTCATAAATGCCTGATATGAAGTTTATGCAGCTTGGCTCTAAGAAATAGAGACGAACTCACGGAGTCACGTAAGATAATCCGTCAATCTTTCCCAATAAAGAAGTAACTGTGCATGAATTGAATAATACAGCCATGAGTGAGCGCATGGTGGAAATAAAAGTGCTGAATTTAATTCTCTCTCTGTTGTATATGCTCATCATTAGTCTCGTGAAGCCGCTTTCATATTGCTGTTCACTCAGTGATTGATGCTCAGGAAATGCTCGAGCACGGTCACCCCATGGAACTTTTAACAAGATTCACTTGTTTAAAACACACTAAATTATATTAACATTTACTATATAACCATTATTTTGCCAATAAACATCTAAATAAATACATCTCTATCGAAATGTATTATCTACGCAAGCGATTGCAGTTTGAGTATAGTTTTGTGTAAATAGATAAACCGCACTGTCAGCAGGCATTTCATGATCTAGAATATCAAGAATGACAAAAACATTTTAATAATTCTGATATAACATACCAGTTGAGAAACACAATAAAATATGATGTTTTGTTTGTTATAGCTTATTTCAATATTCCAGAGAATATTATTCCTTGAATTAACATCCAGTGAATTATTCTTCACTCTTTAACCTATTAAGCAGTTTATAAACCTCAAACTGTAGTTTAAAATGAAGCTGATATGACTCCTGCCCTTTATTTTCTCCATTTTAAAACATTAGACATTCTTTTGCTTATTGTTAATATCAGTGTTGCTGATGATGCTTTTTATAAAATAATATTGTTGCAATTTGAAGATTTAAATTTAACATGAAAGACTGTTTATTTTCAACCGTTTTTTTGTTTTTAAGATGACTGAAATGTGGAAAAAAACAAAGTGATGTATGGACTTCACTTAGTTATTTATTTACTTTATAACAGTAAATAAATATCGGTTCTGCATATCAGTTATTGGGAACATAAACATGAAAATAATTTGTATCGGTTATAAAAAAATCAATATCGGTCGATCACTATTCACATTTTGTTGTGTTGCTGCCTTATGTTAAACTGCTGTAAATTCTCACATTAATCTACACTCCATACACCATAATGGCAAAGCCTGGTTAAAAATCTTTAAAAAAAGTTTTTAACATCTTTGCAAAATTATTAAAAATAAAAAACTTAAACGATTCCATTTCATAGGTATTCATACCCTTAAGCACCGGATGGCGCGCGCGTTGCGTCGCGTCTGGGACAACTCAATCGCACACCAGCGCGCACATTCTATCGGCGAGCTCAATTTCGAATCAACGTCTGAGCTGCAAGATGGGTGAGTTTAACAATTTATTATTTAATATATTATTTAAATTGATAATAGCGGCGTTTTGAGCGTTAATCAATTAATGAGCGTTAATCTGTGTTATGAAAAGTCGTGATTCGTTTTTGTCCATTCGCGGCCCGCTAACGTTACACAGCTATTTAAATGACCTGAAGTGTGTTGTAACGGTTGTCCTGGTAAATCCAGTTGGTAGCAACCGGCGACAGTGAATGTAATCACGACAGACAATTGTTACATAGGTCTATACTGTAATATTTTGCGTATGTAAAAATGTCTCAAGAGAAATATAAAAACATTTAAAGGATTACGATTTATTATACATTTAATTCTATATGTTTACATTTTATTCAAGCTGTAAAACTAATGTGTACAGTACTTTGCAGCAGTGGTATCTTGGTGTAATGTATTAACAACGGTTTGAGACAAATATGATGTTATTTAATATAAAACAATGCCGATGGCGCTCTGTGGCGCGGAATTTGAACAGCGTTCTGTCGTTGGCTGCGGACAGGCGCCCGAATGGCGCCGCCCGGTGCGTACACACATAGAAAACAATGTGTTCGAATTTGAAAGACATGGCGCGACGCGGCGCGGCGCAGCGCATCCGGTGTGCGACCCCCTTTATCTGGGACAGTTGAAATTTAGCTCGGGAGCATTCATATTGCTTAGATTTGACTACCCTTTGAGTGAAGTTAACCTGTTGCAAATTCAATTGAATGGTTATGATTTGAAAATGCACACATCTTAATAAAAGGTCTAACAGCTGAAAAGGCATATCAGTGCAACAAGCAAGCCCTGTGGTCTAAAAAACTGCCTGTAGAGCTCAGAAACAAGATTGCGTCAAGCCACACATCTGGGGAAGAGTTCAGAAAAAATTCTGCTTCATTGAAAGGTCATAGAAGCATGTAGTTCCTGTTACCCTTAATGGAAGAAGTTTGAAACAACCAGGATTCTTCTTAGAGCTGGCCTCCTGGCCAAACTGAGCAATTGATGGAGACATTTGGTTAGAGTGGTGACCAAGAACCTGATGGTCACTCTAGTTGAACTCCATGATCCTATGTGAAGATAGAAGAAACCTACAGAAGGACAAACATCAGCAGACGCTTTTATCCAAAGCGACTTACAGTGCATTCAGGCTATACATCAGTATGTGTGTTCCTTGGGAATTGAACCCACAACCTTTTGCTCTGCTAACGCAATGCTCTACCACTGAGCCACAGGATCACTGCAACACTCCATCGATCTGGACTTTATGGCAGTGTGGCCAAACTTAATCTGCCAACAATTCACTAAACATTTTAAATGTGAGCCAAAATCATCACAATTAAAAGAACCAAAGACTTAAACTACTTCAGTCTTTGTCCGTTGAATTTATTTAATACACGAGTTTCACAATTTTAGTTGAATTACTGAAAAAAATTAACTTTTCCATGACATTCTAATTTATTGAGATGCACCTGAATAATATGTGACCCACTTTGTGAAAACCCAGCTAAAGTCATTTTTTTGTGACTTACTGTTTTCTACAAAGAAATCATCCTTCATATGATAAAGAACATTCTGTGAAAATGTAACCTTTTATATCTATAATATTGACTGAGTAAGGTCATGTCAAGGATTGAAATGAATGGTAGGAGTCAAATTTTGATGCTTGTTATCTCATAATTTATATTTTGAGACTTTAGCCTGTCTAGAGGTCACAACAGCTTCCACGAGAGGGCGAGACGAGACTGGGTTCACAATAACGAGACAAGATTCTTTGACTTAAATTATCAATGATGAAATATATAGGGAAAAACTGTTTTTATTCAACTGAAAAACAAAATGCAAAAAATGTAGGTACATTTTGAAATCAACTTGTACTTTATGAAATAAAATGTTATTTTAATTATATGCAGTAAAAAGCAACATGTAATCTAGAGCTGCACTATTCTGAATAATTGAGAATCTAAATTTCTTTTAAATAAATTGCAGATCACGATTCAAAAATATTAGAAAACTAAATAATGTAATTTACTAGTGGTTCTGACAATGTTCATTGTTTAAGTCTTTTAAAAATATACATTTATTTAATTTAAACAAAAGAAAAAAAATATCCAGTTTTTTTCCGGCATAAAAACAGTAATTTAATGTATCTTTTAATGAAAGTAAATTAAACGATCGTATTTTTTGGAAAATAAAGGGGATTTAATATTACAATTAAAACATTGAAGACACATTGTATGATTTATTCCTTAAAAATAAGGGTTTAATAGTTTTAGTTGCAGTAGCAGTCTATTACGTTCTACTAGAAATATATTTATTCCCAATGTTGTGAAACCAAACTTTTTTTTATTTCGGTTGCGGTAATACCTTTTCATTTATGAGTATATATGATTTGAGGATAGTTTTACTCATATGAAATGGTCAAATGCTCATGAAGTGACTTGATAACATAAGGCTATGTAGTTTGTTTAATAAAAGAACAATGTATAGACATATTCTATAGGAAAGGTAACATTAAATGTCTTTTGTGATCTTGCGCTATAGAGAAAATAAAATAAAATGTATTTGACCTTCAAGGGGGGGCGGTACCCTAATGGTAGGGGAAACACTGGAGGCATTTACATAGAAAGGACACCATTCATTAAGGTAATTGTCTCGATTGCTTGCATTTCTCTCTGTCTTGGTGTTCTGGTGCAAAACGTGAGTTGAAGGAGAAAAATGGATTTTGATAGAGTTCAGATTGTGCATTTCACATATGGTTTAGATTTAGCTAGTGCAAAAAAAAGAATCCCACACGGTTCATTCAGCCCCGGTTTTGTTTTACATTAAGTTCGTTTACTTGAACTTCAGAAGTTTGATTTTGGACTAAAGCAATAATTTTGTCTATTTAAAATGTCATGCACACACTTTAGTCTGACGGAAATCCAACCAGCCTGGTTTTTGTGAAGCTGAACTATCTAATGCAATTGTAGCTTGACTTCTTCGTTATTTTAATCCTTCAAATAATAGATTTTTGCATTGTGTCATGAGTATTTGAACAGACAAATGAAGACTGTATCTTAACTATGCAAAACCCAGCAGTAGCTTGATTATAACTACACATGTAAATGTACTTAATGTCTCAGGATGTTAATGAAATTGAGTGTCATGTTTAATTAGTCAAATATTACAATTTAGGTACAATAAAAGTATATTCCTGACTCTGTACCAGACGATACTGTAAACTGTTTGTCTCACGTTGAAGGAAGCGTCTGACTCACACAAGCCCCGACTGATGCAACAATGGACTAACAATGTTCTAACAACCACAAGCTACCATCATATCATGTGGTTCAGTCAAACATTTGTGTGATCTGAATTCAAACTTTCTCCCCTTTTCTTTTTCCTCCTCCTACATTCATTCATGCATCACTGAAAGGGTCATAGGCTGAGTCTACTGGGAGTGCGAGCTGATGAAAGTCCTTTTAAAAATTGAATGGTGATGGACTCTTGCCAAAGAAGGGGACCGAAATTGTACAGGTTTTCAGATTCCTGCTTTTACTTTATAATTCATTCTGTTCCAGCAGTTTAAATCTTTTAAAATATTGAAATACAATAGAAACTGAATTATGTTACCCAGTGTGGTTTGTGCTCTGTAACACACAACAGATATTTAGGCTAATTAATATTGACTATAATATTGCAGCAGTCTCTTTCATGTTGTCAGCTGAAATGGCAAGGTGTGGTTTTAAAGTATTAACTACAATGCTTGAGTCATTGAGGTGGTAGATTGCGGTATTGATCAGTTGGCCTCTTTCGGTCCTCCTCATCTCATCTGTTCAAATGTGTGGCACTATACATTTACCTCAATCACCATGATTAGATAATCACAACATTCTTCAGCTAGGACCAGCACTCTTCGTTGATGGCTCTGTTACAAAGAGTGAAAAGATGGGGAAAAACACCTAGGCTAAATCAAACGAGAATTAAATTTGTATTAAATAGTCATTGAAAATCTCATACACCATCATAGTGAAGTGTTTTTTTTTTTGTTTTTTTTACATATAATTATTAGTGGTGGGCCATTATTGGCGTTAACGTGCTTAACGTGAGACTATCGGCGATAAAAATATATCGCCGTTAATCTATTCTCAAAGTTGGGTTGGGAGCTGGGTCTATACTACGCTATGATGACTTTCACCTTGATATTTTAAGCGCAGATGTATACCTAGCGAATTGTAGAAGGCGAGAGTCTTGAACTAGAGGCTCGCAGTCCGTGATGGACAGATTGTTAACGGCTGGTCTATGTGGTAATACAATCGGGCAGGACATCCAAACGCTCACCTATCATTCATCAACCTCAAATATGGCTTTTCATCTGAAAGATGTAGTAACAACTTTACATGGCCGCTCAATATGATGTTAACCTAGAGAAATGCGCTATTGAAGTGTTTGTGTAGCGTTTGCTGCAGGACAGGCTCGGTGCGCTCACTTGCTCTTACAATCTCCGTCATTTTGGTCATACATAAAAAGTAGCCTAATACATCATCTTTCGATCTGTAAAGACTCGTTTATTTGTGTGCACTCAGAATAACAACGAAGCGTTGCGCTTTTAAGCAAACAGGATGCTCTTAGGTCTCATGTGAACTTGAGCGAGAAACTTAGAAACTCCGTCTCTATAAAATATATCTGAATGAAATGTCTAAAAAATAGAAGGCGTGTGTGTTAGCATGGATGATTTACATGAAATTTAATCTGTGCAACACTGTGCATAAGATGGCTTTCAGTTCAATATAATAACAAAAAGCGACATTTTGGGTTTTATTCAACTAATAAGGTGGGCACGCTGTGGTCTGTACTATATTTTACTGTAATTGACAGTTATCGGCAAAAAAAAAAACGGGAGGAAAAAAAACCGGGAGTCTCCCAGTTTTCGTGGGATTGGGGATGAAGATTAAAGTTTGTGATGCATTTTGGAAACAGGAGATGAGCCCTGGTCTATTACCTGGCCACCTTCTTGAGAAACCCGTTCTCAAAGACTTTTAGTCATTATTTGGGTAGCACACATATTCTGAATGCCTTGCAGAATTCAAATTTAAATTTAGATTAATCTAGATTAATTCCAAGATTAATCTAGATTAATTCCAAGATTAATCTAGATTAATTCCAAGATTAATCTAGATTAATTCCAAATTAATCTAGATTAATCTAGATTAATAATTAACCACTAATTAATCTATGCCCACCACTAATAATTATATAGTAGGGATGGGCATTTAAGCGATGTCGAGTACTCAGGGGCGGGACATGGCCGTAATGGAGAATAATGAAAATATCTGAAGACTGTTATGAAAATAAAAATATGACATGAACACATGATTAGATGTTAGATTATGATGCAGCAATGTTAAAAAAATAAGCATCTAAAAAAGAATAGCAGCCTGATGTGAAGCTGACTTAATGCCAATAAACTGAAACCAATTCTAGGACACTTCCTTTGATAATAATCAGATAACTTGGATACATAACATAGACGTAACATTACAACTTGTCTCTGCACAAAAGGATGCATATGCCATTGAATTTTAAGTTACGCGCTATAGCAAGAGAGAAAGAGAGTGACTTCAAAGCCAAGCTTCTCTCTCTTCTCACGTCTATACCTTGATCTGCATACTGCTGCAAGCTAAACAATCAGAGCTCAGGGTGCCGCCCAAAGTGCTGCTATAACCAATCAGAATTTTTCCACGATCATCGTTTTCATGATCGATCATGACCGAGTACTCGATCGCTGTTGCACATCCCTACTATATAGTATATAATTATTTGGAAACTCAAATTTGCATGTGGGAAATGCAGAAGCCATCTAGTTTTAATTTGTTTTGAATTTGCTTAGGACACCAAAATGAGAATGACGATATGTCCGGCCTAAGTGCTTTATTTATAGTATATAAATAATTTATTATAATATATATATATAATAATATATAATATTTAAATAATAAATAATTTGCCCTTTATTTGGGCAGTCGTTGGCCTAATGGATAGAGCGTTGGACTTGAAACCCGAGGTAACCCAAGGTTGTGGGTTCGATCCCGGCTCCGACAGGAAGTCCACGACTGCTCCCCGGGCGCTGCACAGTCGGCTGCCCACTGCTCCAAGTGTGTACACTTGGATGGGTTAAATGCAGAGAACACATTTCACTCCTCATTATACTCTGTATAATTGTGTATGTGACAAATAAAGCTCATCCGAGCTTAATTTGTATTGTATTGTTGTTGTAAAGACATTTTGAGTGTCACACTGTCATATGAGTTTGGAGAAATGAATGAAGTCATTGTGGCATTTCCCTTTTGCGGAGGAGAGAGGCCGATAAAGATGCTTAGTAGGGCTGTGACGGTGGCCGTGACAACCGCGTCACCGGCGGTGGTCGGTTGCCACCGCGGTTGTGTATTGCCACCGGCGGTAGTGCACGTGACGTCACACACTCTATAACAAGCATAATACAAAGTTTTGTAAACAAGTGTAATAATAGTAACAGTTGCAAATTGTTTTATTTAGACTATAAATCTGTTAATTCACAAATTACCTCAAACGCCATACAGGGC
Organism: Gymnocypris eckloni scoliostomus; assembly: GCA_027564155.1. Classification (NCBI taxonomy): domain Eukaryota; kingdom Metazoa; phylum Chordata; class Actinopteri; order Cypriniformes; family Cyprinidae; genus Gymnocypris; species Gymnocypris eckloni. The sequence continues at coordinate 110,783 of JAJHNS010000053.1, forward strand.
GCTTCCTTTAGATTGGCAGGTTTGAGCGCAAGAAAAGAGGCCTACTGTTTATTCTGCGTTCAGCATATTTATTTCGTGATGAGCGATGGACCTTGTTGGGAAACCAAATACTACATCACCGATCTGGAATCATCTCCATTCATGTCACCAATCCGCGTTTGTACAAGTCTTCAAGTTCACTTCATTGCAAACGCCCGGATGATCAGGTGTGTATTGGTGAGGATTTCTCCAAATTGGCCAAATACGAATAAGAAATGGAAGATGTTAACAAGAAATGTGGCAACATACGGCGCGATTCCTCTTCCACAGAGAGCGCGTGCAGCAGACGAGGAGTTAACGCACCCGCATGCTTGGTGGCAGAACAGTGAACCGCGTCTAAACCGGATGAGTCTGTCCACAGGACATTTTAACTTTGTATCAGTTCGTCATAATTAGGACGAGACAGTTTACTGCGACCGATTTGTCGTGTTGTATCGCGCATCTGGTGTAGACAGCATCAATGATTATAATGGGTTCTGGCCGTGCCGCTCGCGTGAGGTTGACCGGGTGTATTTAACTTTCTCATTTAACTGTATTATTTATTTGATATTTATTTTAGTGTTTTGGAGGCTGAGTGTTCACTGACGTAAGTGCTAAAATAAACACGTATGTTTGTTAATAGATGATTGAGCCTCATTTATTTATTTTTGCATTTCAGAATTATATCTGTGTATATATATATATATATATCACAACACCGCGCCACCGTCGGTAGTTGGTCCATTACCACCGCGGTGGTAAAAATCTGCCACCGTCACAGCCCTAATGCTTAGATGAATGGAAAAATAATCACAAACAGGAAGCAGGCCAGTTTGCCAATGAAAGTACAAAACATGCATAATTGTCCTTCTGCCATGTGTGTGATTCCAAGAGGTTGTTAGAGTAACCTAGTGTACTGTTTTCATGTCATTGGAACTGTTCTTATGAAGATACCATTGAGAAAAGTCTTTGTCATGCAGGCTGTAATTATTTCAAGACAAACTATGTTATGCCCATGAACCTGCAACTGTGAATGATCTTCCTTGAAACCTACCAAGTAATGCCCAGATCAAGTTTCATCCGAGTTTCATTTTTTTGTTGTTGTTGTAATAATACTCTTAAATTAACTTTTTGTGGTTTAAAATAAAAATGTATATTTTAGAATTAGGATCGCGATTGCCTAATTATATATTAGTGTTTTTCATTTGAGCAAAAGACTTTACAATTACAATAATTGTAATTATCGTTATCGTTAATTAATTGTTCGTGTGTTTATGTCCTCATTGAGACGTCACAGGCGCTTCAGAGTGTGTTTGTGTGGTAAAGGAAAACGCGCGTCTCTGTCATCCATCCATTCCTACATAAATATGATGGTGCACTATGAGTTAATGATCATCAGATCGCGTAAATCAGTGGGAAATGAATAGTAATGATGATTCGGTGTAAGGAAACATTAAGTGAACATGTATAAAAATATAAAAGCATGGCAAAGCTGTATTATCAGCGGATGTGAGCAGAGCATAGCGGGGAGCAGATCAGTGAAGGAGATTTGACCAGCATTGCCCAGATCAGCTGTACCACAGCATGTCACAGCACAGCAGCGCTACTGCAAACAGGTACAAGTAAACTAACGTTACATAGACATTTCTTGTCCGTGCGTTATTTGAGCGGACTTAGCTTCTCCGGTGAGCATGAGCGGTAACTGAGCAGAATGATAGAGCGTAATACTGAACGGAGCGTCACGCGGCGCAGTGATGACTGAGGGAGAGGGAAACCTGAACACACTGCTGTGCTGTGTGGCGTGTCATATATTTTCGGCTGCCGAAAATTCAGTGCATCCCTAGTAAATGGACAAAACAATTCTTCGAGGCACATAATTTACCTCGATTATTTTTTGTATTCCAATTACTCGAGGAATTATTTTCAGCCCTAAAAAAGTTACTCACTCTCTTTTTCCAAATGTTATTCTCATTCTCTCTCCAAAAGTAGTGTCATATTTAACCAATAAAATACAAGGCTAGATTAAGAACGGAGGATAAGAACTTAAGTCTTACCATTTTTTTTGCGGAGTTACCAGGTAGTTCTCTTCAAAAAGTTAGCAGGCAGAGGGGGGGGGACATCACGGGGTTATCCGTTGTGCCAGTGGAATGACAATTTGCTTGCCGCAAGAGGCAGCGTCACGTGTTGCTTGCAGACGTACCTGTATATTAATCGGCCTAATTTGCAGCACAATCGGCCGATGCCGATTAATTAAAAATGCCAAAAATCGTCTGATCAATCGGTCGAACTCTACCCAATAGTAGGCTTTGTTACAAAAGATTATATTTATTTTAAAATTATTTTGAGATTTATTAAGTTGGCTTGTGAAAGCCAACTTACTGAAATCCTATTTAAACTTCTTATTATTAAGTTGGCTTGTGAAAGCCAACTTACTGATATTCTATTTAAACTTCTTATTATTATTATTATTAATCTTCTGAGACTAAATTTGCAATTGCTACTCCTCCTAGAGCTTTAACTCTACAAACTCGAAACTCGCACCATATCTCCGAACTATTCTGACTCGTTATATCTTTTCTAACTGATCAGACTTATGATTTTCATAAAACTGAAGATTAAAAATCATAAAAATCCCATAGACATACATTGACGGAATGTTCAGATGAGCCAAGACTGTTCAAACTCCAACTGTCAAAAATTCAAATCTAAACAGACTGAAGCCCATTAGACTCAATCAGACTTCCCTTCTATGTACTATTTCTATCACATTCAAACTAATTTAAGCTTCCACTCTATCTAAATCATGCTAGCAACATGCTAATCATGCTAAAAACATGCTAGCAACATGTTAATCATGCTGAAAACATGCTAGCAACATGCTAATCATGCTAGCAACATGCTAACAATATGCTAATCACGCCAGCAACATGCTAATAATGTTAAAATCACGCTAGCAACATGCTGAGCAACATGCTAATAACGCTAGCAACATGTTAGCAACATGCTAATAATGCAGCAACATGCTAATAACATGCTAATAATGCTAGCAACATGCTAATCATGTTAGCAACATGCTAGCAACATGCTAATCATGTTAGCAACATGCTAACAACATGCTAATCATGTTAAAATAATGCTAGCAATATGCTAGCAACATGCTAGCAACATGCTAATCATGCTAGAAACATCTAAGCAACATGATAATCATGTTAAAATCATGTTAAGAAAATACTATCAACATGCTAGCAACTTTTAAAACTATTAAAACTTAAACTTTTAAAACTATTCAAACTTAAACTTTTAAAACTTAAACTTTTTTAAACTTTCCAAACTTTTTTAAACTTTTTAAACTTTTTTAAACTTTCTGGTCAGACTTTCTCAAGCCAACTTCAAAGTTTGTTCACAAACTTTTTCATCTAGTTAAGTTGGCTTGTGAAAGCCAACTTACTGAAATCCTATTTAAACTTATTATTAAGTTGGCTTGTGAAAGCCAACTTACTGATATTCTATTTAAACTTCTTATTATTATTATTATTAATCTTCTGAGACTAAATTTGCAATTGCTACTCCTCCTAGAGCTTTAACTCTACAAACTCGAAACTCGCACCATATCTCCGAACTATTCTGACTCGCGTTGCTATATCTTTTCTAACTGATCAGACTTATGATTTTCATAAAACTGAAGATTAAAAATCATAAAAATCCCATAGACATACATTGACGGAATGTTCAGATGAGCCAAGACTGTTCAAACTCCAACTGTCAAAAATTCAAATCTAAACAGACTGAAGCCCATTAGACTCAATCAGACTTCCTTCTATGTACTATTTCTATCACATTCAAACTAATTTAAGCTTCCACTCTATCTAATACTATTTCTAATCTATCTAAATCATGCTAAAGAACATGCTAATCATGCTAAAACATGCTAAGCAACATGTTAATCATGCTGAAAACATGCTAGCAACATGCTAATCATGCTAGCAACATGCTAACAATATGCTAATCACGCTAGCAACATGCTAGCAACATGCTAATAATGCTAAAATCACGCTAGCAAACATGCTTAGCAACCTGCTAATAACGCTAGCAACATGTTAAGCAACATGCTAATAATGCTGCAACATGCTAGTAACATGCTAATAATGCTAAGAACATGCTAATCATGTTAGCAACATGCAAGAACATGCTAATCATGTTAGCAACATGCTAACAACATGCTAATCATCTAAAATAATCTTAAGCAATATGCTAAGAACATGCTAAAGAACATGCTAATCATGCTAGAAACATGCTAAAGAACATGATAATCATGTTAAAATCATGTTAACAACATGCTAGCAACATGCTAGCAACTTTTAAAACTATTAAAACGTAAACTTTAAAACTATTCAAACTTAAACTTTTAAAACTTAAACTTTTTAAACTTTCCAAACTTTTTAAACTTTTTAAACTTTTAAACTTTCTGGTCAGACCTTCTCAAGCCAACTTCAAAGTTTGTTCACAAACTTTTCATCTAGTTATTAGTGGAGCTTGCCAAAGGCAAGGCTTCACTATTATTCTCTTGCATACTTATTATTATTCTTCTTCTGGACAAAACTTGGTTCGCTACTCCTCCTGGACCACAGACCCATGAAAGACGTGCGGCTTATTGGGGAAAGGTGTGCTATATCTTTTCTAAGCGAACGATAATCGTACAGGCGAAAAAATCGCCAAAATTTCCCATTGACAATGCATGGGCAAATTTTGGCGGTCGTAGCTCAGAGCGATAATTTCGAGAAACTTATGAATCACAACATTTGAAGAGGCTATCAAGCTGTGCGAGAACATACCACGCAATGGGGTATAAGTTGTATCCCTGGGGGCAGGCGCCCCAAAGTTGCCATTGACTTACTATGGTGAGGACGGCCCATGAAATGGGCCGCCCCACACCTATAAAGCAACTTTTCAATTGAACATAACTCTGGATCACAGTGTCATAGAGACAAGGGGGCGGGCTCATTTGACTCAGACGACCAATCAGCATCTCATGATCATTGTGAAGCTATCAAGCCACGCCCATAGCAACCATTTAGAGCACCTTAGCAACACGTCCCATAGACTTCCATTGAAAGAGATCAAAGGGATATCTCAGGATAGAAGTGTCATAGAAACATGAGGGTGGGCTCGTTTGACTCGGGGCAGCAAGCAGCCAATCCTGAATCACCTCAACACACACTGGCCACGCCCTAGCAACCATTGTCGAGCACCTTAGCAACCAAAATTCACAGACTCATAGCTCAGAGAGTGGATTTCGTAGAAATGTGAAATTTTCCACATTTGAAGAGGCTGATGGGCTCTGTAAGAACATACCACACAATGGGGTAAAACTTGCACCCCTGGGGGGCAAGAGCGTCCCAAAGTTGCCCCATGGGCCGTCCTACACCATAGAAACCGCTTTTCAATTGAACATAACTCTGGATCACAGTGTCATAGAGACAAGGGGGTGGGCTCATTTGACTCAGACGACCAATCAGCATCTCAGGATCATTGTGAAGCTATCAAGCCACGCCCCTAGCAACCATTTAGAGCACCTTAGCAACACGTCCCATAGACTTCCATTGAAAGAGATCAAAGGGATATCTCAGGATAGAAGTGTCATAGAAACATGAGGGTGGGCTCGTTTGACTCGGGGCAGCAAGCAGCCAATCCTGAATCACCTCAACCCTCACTGGCCACGCCCTAGCAACCATTGTCGAGCACCTTAGCAACCAAAAATCACAGAGGAATATCTTCCATTCTGAATGTCACAGAGGCGTGGGAGTTGGTTTATATCATTCATACTGACAAGAAGCCTTTGGAGTGTCGTGATTGCTAGCTGCCAAGCCACTCCCTAGCAACCAAACAGAGTACCCTAGCAACCGTTTTGCAAGACCTATATCTCTGCATCAGAACATCGTATAGAGATGGGGGTTGGTTTATACATTCACACTGACTTTGGAGCTTCATGATTGGCAGCTGCCAAGCCACTCCCTAGCAACCAAACAGAGTACCCTAGCAACCGTTTTGCAAGACCAATATCTCTGCATCAGAACATCGTAGAGCGATGGGGGTTGGCTCTTTTGACTCATGCTAGCAAACAGGACTTGCTACATGCTACACACGCTAGCAGTGAATAGCTACATGCTAATAGCGCTTAGCTGACTGCTAAATCATGCCAATAAAATGCTACAAACTCCATGGTAACCATCTGTGACAACTACCAACCACCTAGTAACACCATAGCAACCACCCAGATTACCCTAAATGCTAATCATGCTAGCGACAATGCTAGTCACATACTAATCATGCTAGCAACATGCTAATCATGCTAGAAACATGCTAGCAACATGCTAATTGTGCTAACAACATGCTAGCAACATGCTAATCATGTTAAAATCATGCTAGCAACATGCTAGCAACTTGCTAATCATGCTAGCAACATGCTAGTCACATGATAATCATGCTAGCAACATGCTAGTCACTTGCTAATCATGCTAGCAACATGCTAGCAACATGCTAGAATCATGCTAGCAACATGCTAGCAACATGCAAGCAACTTGCTAATCATGTTAAAATCATGCTAGCAACAATGCTAGTCACATACTAATCATGCCAGCAACATGCAGCAACATGCTAATCATCAGCAACATCCTAATTATTCAGACTAGCAACAGTATTTAAATATGACCCTGTAGTATAACACTGTAGTATCTGCCCAGCGCCGAGTTTTGCCACTGCAAGCTCCACTCACATTTTCTTCAGGAAATGTACATTCTAGTTATTATTATTCTTCTGAGACTAAATTTGCAATTCTTTACTCCTCCTAGAGCTTTAACTCTACAAACTCGAAACTCGCACCATATCTCCGAACTATTCTGACTCGCGTTGCTATATCTTTTCTAAGCGATGGGGTTTATGCTAATCGTCAATTAGCAAAAACCACAAAAAACGATCGACAATGCATGGCGGCAAACTTCGACGGGTTGTAGCGAGCGAGAATTTCGTGAGAAACTTGTGAATCACAACATTTGAAGAGGCTATCAAGCTGAGCGAGATCATACCCGCAGTGGGGTATAGCGTTTTACCCTGGGGCGCAAGAGCCCCCAAAATTGTCCCATAGACTTACATGGTGAGGAAGGCCCATGAAATAGCATATAGGTTTAAATTACAATGGTTTAACTACACAAATAAACTACAAATAGCATATAGGTTTAAACTACAACATCTATGCTAGAACATGCTAGTCACTTGCTAATCATGCTGGCAACATGCTAATCATGCTAAAATCATCTAGCAAGAACATGCTAAAATCATCTAGCAACATGCTAATCATCTTAAAATCATGCTGGCGACATACATGCTAATCATGCAAAGCAACATCTTAATCACGCCAGCAACATCTTAAAGCAACATGCTAATCATGCTAAAATCATGCTAGCAACATGCTAATCACGCCAGCAACATGCAACAGCAACATGCTAAAGAACATGCTAATCATCTAAAAACATGCTAAAACATGCTAGCAACATGCTAAAGCAACATGCTAATCATGAAAAATCATGGCAAGCAACATGCCAACAACATGCTAATCACGCCAGCAACATGCTTGGCAACATGCTAATCATGCTAAAATCACGCTGCAACATGCCAAGAACATCTAATCATGTTAAAATCATGCCAAGAACATGCTAATTATCTAGCAACATGCTGAACATGCTAATCATGTTAAAATCATCTTTAAGCAAAATCTTGAAAATCTTAAGAAAATGCTAATAATCTTAAAATCAGGCCAGAACATGCACAGAGCAACATCTTAATCATCTTGCAAAAAATGCGCAACATGCCAATCATGCTAAAATCACGCTAGCAACGCGCAAGAACATGCTAACAACATAATCATGCAAGCAACATGCAAGAACATGCTTAATCACGCCAGCAACATGCCCAACATGCTAATCATCTAAAATCATGGTAGCAACATGTTAATCACGCCAAAGAAACATGCAAAGCAACATGCTAATCATGCTAAAAACAAGCCAAGCAACATGCTAATCACGCCAAAGAACATGCTAATCACGCTAGCAACATGCCAGCAACATGCTTAGTAACATGCTAATCATGCGGCAACATGCAAGAACATGCTAATCATGTTAAGCAACATGCTTAAGAACATCTTAATCATGCAAGAACATGCAAAGAACATCTTAGAACATGCTTAATCATCTTAGCAACATGTTAAAGAACATGCTAATCATGTTAGCAACATGCCAGCAACATGCTAATCATGCAAGCAACATGCAAGAACATGTTAATCACGCAAGCAACATGCCAAGAACATGCTTAATCACGCAGCAACGCGTCGCAACATGCTAACAACATGCTAATCATGCAGCAACATGCCAAAGCAACATGCTAATCACGCCAGCAACATGCAGCAACATGCTAATAATGCTAAAATCATGGTAAAGCAACATGCTAATCACGCAGCAAACATGCTAATAATCATGCTAAAACAAGCCAAAGAACATGCTTAATCACGCTAGCAACATGCTAAAGAACATGCTAGTAACATGCTAATCATGCGCAACATGCTAATCATGTTAAGCAACATCGAACATCTTAATCATCTTGAACATGCCAAGCAACATGCTAATCACGTTAGCAACATGCCGAACATCTTAATCACGCTAGCAACATCATGCAACATCTTAATAATGCTAAAATCATGCTAAGGCAACATGCCGCAACATGCTAATCATCTAACAACATGCTAAAGAACATCTAATCATCTAAAATCACGCTAGCGTGCAACAAACATGCTAACAACATGCTAATCATGCAGCAACATGCCAGCAACATCTTAATCACGCCAACATGCTTGCAACATGCTAATCATGCTAAAATCATGGTAGCAACATCAACTATCTTAATCATGCTAAGAACATGCAAGAACATGCTAATCATGCTAAAATCATCTTCCAAGAACATGCTAATCACGCCAGCAACATGCTAACAACATGCTAAGAACATGCTAATCATCTTTACCGACCGACATGCTATTAACATGTTAATCATGCTAGCATTATGCCAAGCAACATGTTAATCATGCCAACACATGCTAACAACATGCTTGGCAACATCCAAAGAACATGCAAGAACATGCTAATCATCTAAAATCACGCCAATGGCGACATGCTAGCAACATGCTAATCGTGCTAGCCTAACTTATTCGCTACTTTTAAAACTTAAACTTTTAAAACTTTTAAAACTATTAAAACTTAAACTTTTAAAACTTAAACTTATAAAACTAATAAAACTTAAACTTTTAAAACTTAAACTTTTTAACTATTAAAACTTAAACTTTTAAAACTTATAAAACTTTTAAAACTTAAACTTATAAAACTTTTAAAACTTTTTAAAACTTTCCAAACTTTTTAAAACTTTCTGGTCCGGCTTTCGCAAGCCAACTTAAAGTTTGTTCACAAACTTTTTTATCTAGTTATTATTAATCTTCTGAGACTAAATTTGCAATTCTATCTCCTCCTAGAGCTTTAACTCTACAGACTCCAAACTCAGCCCAGGTCTTCAGACTGTTCTGACTCGATATGCTATATCTTTTCTAACTGATCATACTTATGATTTTCATAAAACTGAAGATTAAAGATGATAAAAATCCCATAGACTTACACTGACGGAGTGTTCAGATGAGCCAAGACAATTCAAACTCACAATTCAAACTTTATTTAAAATTCAAATCTAAACAGACTGAAGCCCATTAGACTCAATCAGACTTCCCTTCTATGTACTATTTATATTAGCTACATGCTAACAAATGCTAATCATGCTAAAATAATGCTAGCAACATGCTAGCAACATGCTAATCATGCTAGCAACATGCTAGCAACATGCTAATCATTCTAAAATCATGCTAGCAAACATGCTAATCATGCTAAAATCATGTTAGCAACATGTTAGCAACATGCTAATCATGCTAAAATCATGCTAGCAAAATGCTAACAACATGCTAATCATGCTAAAATAATGCTAGCAACATGCTAATCATGCTAAAATCATGCTAGCAACATGCTAATAATGCTAAAATCATGCTAGCAACATGCTAATCATGCTACCAACATGCTAGCAAACATGCTAATTATGCTAAAATCATGCCAAGAACATGCTATCAACATGCTAATCATGCTAAAAATCATCTAAGAACATGCTAATCAAAGCAAACATGCTATCAACATGCTAATCATGCTAGCAAACATGCTAATCACGCAAAATCATGCTAGCAACATGCTAATCATGCTAAAATCATAGCGACATTGCAACATCTTAATCACGCCAAAATCATGCAACATGCTAATCATGCAAAATCATGCGACATCAACATGCTAATCATGCTAAAATCATGCAAGCAACATGCCAGCAACATGCTAATCATGCTAGAAACATGCTAGCAACATGGTAATAATCGCAAGAACATGCCAAGAACATGCTAATCATGCTAAAATCATCTTAGTGACATGCCAAGAACATGCTAATCATGCTTAAAATCATGCCAAGAACATGCCAAGAACATGCTAATCACGCTTAAAAATCATGCTAGCAACATGCTAATCATGCTAAAATCATGCTAGTGACATGCTAACAACATCAACATGCTAATCATGCTAAAATCATGCTACCAACATGCTAATCATGCTAAAATCATGTTAGCAACATGCCAAAGAACATGCTAATCATGCTAGAAACATGCTAGAACATGCTAATAATCAGCAACATGCCAGCAACATGCTAATCATGTTAAAATCATGCTAGCAACATGCCAAGAACATGCTTAATCATGCCAGCAAACATGCTAATCATCTTAAAATCATGCCAGCAACATGCCAAGAACATGCTTAATCACGCTAACAACATGCTAGCAACATGTTAATCACGCCAAGAACATGCTAATCACGCTAACAACATGCTAGCAACATGTTAATCACGCTAGCAACATGCTAATCATGCTAGAAACATGCTAGCAACATGATAATCATGTTAAAATCATGTTAGCAAAATACTATCAACATGCTAGCAACTTTTAAAACTATTAAAACTTAAACTTTTAAAACTATTCTAACTTAAACTTTTAAAACTTAAACTTTTTTAAACTTTCCAAACTTTTTTAAACTTTTTAAACTTTTTTAAACTTTCTGGTCAGACTTTCTCAAGCCAACTTCAAAGTTTGTTCACAAACTTTTTCATCTAGTTAAGTTGGCTTGTGAAAGCCAACTTACTGAAATCCTATTTAAACTTATTATTATTATTATTCTTCTGAGACTAAATTTCTGACTGCTACTCCTCCTAGAGCTTTAACTCTACAGACTCCAAACTCATCCCAAATCTTCAGACTGATCTGACTCGGGTGTGCTATATCTTTTCTAAGCGATCGGGTTTGATCGACAATAGAAACTTGTGAATCACAACATTTGAAGAGGCTATCAAGCTGAGCAAAAGATACCCGCAGTGGGGTATAAGTTTACCCTGGGGCGCAAGAGCCCCAAAATGTCCCATAGACTTACATGGTGAGGGACGGCCCATGAAACAGCATATACGTTTAAACTACAATGGTAATCATGCTTTAAACTACAATGGTAATCCATGCTAACAACAATCCAACGCTAATCAAACATGCTAACAACATCTAATCATGCTAGAAACATACTAAGAACATGCTTAATCATAGCAACATGCAAGAACATGCTAATCATGCAAAATCATGCTAGTGACATGCTAAAGAACAGGCTAATCATGCTAAAATCATGCTAGAACATGCTTAATCACGTTAAAATCATGCTGGCAACATGCTAATCATGCTAAAATCATGCGCAAAGAACATGCCAACAACATGCTAATCACGCTAAAAACATGCCAAAGAACATGCTAATCATGCTAAAATCATGCAAGCAACATGCTAATCATCGTTAAAATCATGCTAAGAACATGCTAAGCAACATGCTAATCATGCTAGAAACATGCCAACAACATGTTTATAATGCTAGCAACATGCAACATGCTAATAATGCTAAAATCATGCTACCAACATCATGCTAAAGAACATGCTAATCATAAAATCATGCTAGCAACATGCAACATGCTAATCAGAGCAACATCGAACATGCTAATCATGCTAATCATGCCAACAACATGCTAAAGAACATGCTTAATCACGCCAGCAACATGCTAAAATCATCAATCAGAACATGCTACCAACATGCTAATCATGCTAAAATCATGCTAGTGACATCGCAGCAACATGCTAATCACGCTAAGAACATGCTAATCATGCTAAAATCATGCTAACATGCTCACATGCTAATAATCATGCGCAACATGCTAATCATGCTAGCAAACATGCTAACAACATGCTAATCATGCTAAGAACATGCTAGAAACATGCTAGTCACATGCTAATCATGCTGCAACATGCTAATCATCGAAAAATCATACGGCGACATGCTAACATGCTAATCACGCTTAATCATGCTAAAATAATCACGCCAGCAACATGCAACGCGTGCTAATGATGGCAACATGCTAGTCACATGCTAATCATGCTAGCAACATGCTAAAAAACATGCTAATCACGTTAGCAACATGCTAGCAACATGCTAATCACGCAGCCCAGCAACATGCTTAAAATCATGCCAGCAACATGCTAATCATGCTAAAATCATCGAAGAACATGCCAAGCAACATGCTAATCACGCGACATGCTAACAACATGCTAATCATGCTAAAATCATGCAACATGCTAATCAAGCAGCAACATGCTAATCATGCTAAAATCATGCTAGCAACATGCCAAAATCATGCGCAACAACATGCAACATTCTAATCATCGGCAACATGCTAACAACATGCTTAATCACGCCAAGAACATGCTGCAAGAACATGCTAATCATGCCAAAGAACATGCTAATCACGCCAGCAAAAGCTAAAATCATCTAACATACTAGCAACATGCTAATCATCGTTAAGAACATGCTAATCACATGCCAATCATGCTAGCAACATGCTAATCATGCTAGCAACATGCCAACATGTTAATCACGTTAAGCAACATGCTAACAACATGCTAATCATGCAACATGAAAACATGCTAATCAACATGCAACATGCTAAAATCATGCAGCAACATGCTAAGAACATCGCTAATCAACATGCCAACATGCTAATCACGCATGCAACATGGCAACATGTTAATCATGCTAAAATCATGTTAGCAACATGCAACAACATGCTAATCACGCTAAAACATGCTAAGAACATGCTAATCACGCCAGCAACATGCACAAATCATGCCAGCTAACATGCCAACATGCTAATCACGTTAGCAACATGAACACATGCTTAATCATGCAGCAATCATCTTGGCAACATGCTAATCAGCAACATGCCAGCAACATCTTAATCATGTTAATCATGCCAGCAACATGCTAAAGAACATGCTAATCACGCGTTAGCAACATGCTAGAACATGCAATCATGCTAAAATCATGCCGCTAATCACCAGCAACATGCTAAGCAACACATGCTAAGAACATGCTAATCATGCTAAAAACATCTAGCAACATGCAGCAAGAATACGTTAATCACGCCAGCAACATGCTAGCAACATGCCAAGAACATGCTAATCACGCCAAGCAACATAGCAACATGCTAATCATGCAAAAATCATGCTAAGAACATGCTAATTATCTTAGCAACATGCTAAAGCAACATGCTAATCATGCTAAAATCATGCTAGCAAAATGCGCAACATGCTAATAATGCTTAAAATCAGAAATATGCAACATCACGCGAACATGTTAATCATCTTGGCAAAATCGCTGCAACATGCTAATCATGCTAAAATCACGCAACATGAACTTGCAACAGAACATGTTAACAACATGCTAATCATGCTAAAACATGCCAAGAACATGCTAACAACATGCTAATCATGTTAAAATCATGCCAAAGAACATGCTAATCACGTTAGTAAACATGCTAAGAACATGCAAGAACATGCTAATCACGCAAACATATGCAGCAACATGCTAATCATGCTAAAACAAGCAAGAACATGCTAATCACGCAGCAACATGCTTGCAACATGCTAATCATGCTAATCAAAATCATGCTAAGAACATGCTTAATCACGCCAGCAACATGCTAACAACATATTAATCACGCTAGCAACATGCTAAAGAACATGCTAATCACGCCAAAACATGCTGGCAACATGCTTAATCACGCTAGCAACATGCAGCAACATGCTAATAATGCTAAAATCATGCGGCAACATGCTAACATGCTTAATCAACATGCCAAGCAACATGCTGCATGCAATCGTGCTAAAATCATCAACATGCAACATGCTAATCACGCATGCCAGAACATGCTAATCATGCTAAAATCATGCTGAAGCAACATGCCAAGAACATGCTAATCATGCTAAAATCATCTAAGAACATGCTAAGAAATGCTAATCATGCTAAAAACATGCTACCAACATCTTAATCACGCTAAAGAACATGCTAAGAACATGCTAATCATGCTAAAATCATGCCATGCTAATCACGCCAGCAACATGCTAGCAACATGCTAATCATGTTAAAATCATGCTAAGAACATGCTAACAACATGCTAATCATGCTAAAATCATGCTAAGAACATGCTTAACAACATGCTAATCATGCTAAAATCATGCTACGACATGGTAATCATGCTAACATCTTAATCATGCTAAAATCATGCTGGCGACATGCTAACAACATGCTAATCATGCAGCAAACATGCTAGAACATGCTAATAATCTAAAATCATGCTAGCGACATGCTGAACATCATGCCAACATGATCAAGAACATGCTAATTATGCTGTTAAAATCATGCTAGCAACATGCTAAGCAACAACATGCTAATCATGCTAAAATAATCGCAACAACATGCTAACGTCTTAATGATCTGCGCAACATGCTAGTCACATGCTAATCACGCATGCTAAAAACAAGCTAATCACGCTAACATGCAACATGCTAAGCAATCTTAATCATGTTAGCAACATGCTAAAATCATGCTAAGAACATGCTAAAGAACATCTTGCTAACACGCAAATCATGTAATCAGAACATGCTAATCAACATGCCATCAAAATCATGCTAACAACATGCTAATCAAACTAGCAACATGCTAATCATGCTAAAATCATGCTAAGAACATGCTAAAATCATGCCAAAGCAACATGCTAAGAACATTCTAATCATGCAACATGCTAACAACATGCTAATCACAGCAACATGCTAGCAACATGCTTAATCATGGCAACATGCTAATCATGCCAGCAAAATGCTAATCATGCTAAAATCATAGCAACATGCTAATCAAAATCATACAGCAACATGCAACATTCTAATCATGCTGGCAACATGCTAACAACATGCTAATCACGCTAGCAACATACTAGCAACATGCTAATAATGCTTAGCAACATGCTAGTCACATGCTAATCACGCTAGCAACATGCTAATCACGCTAGCAACATGCTAAAATCATGCTAGCAACATGCTAGCAACATGCTAATCACGCGAGCAACATGCTAGCAACATGCTAATCATACTAAAATCATGCTAGCAACATGCTAGCAACATGCTAATCATGTTAGCAACATGCTAGCAACATGCTAATCATGCTAACAACACACTAGCAACATGCTAATCATGCTAGCAACATGTTATCAACATGCTAAAGAACATGCTAATAATGCTAAAAAACATTCTAATCATGCTAGCCTAACTTATTCATACTTTTAAAACGTAAACTTTTAAAACTTTTAAAACTATTAAAACAAACTTTTAAAACTATTAAAACTTAAACTTTTAAAACTAATAAAACATAAACTTTTTTAACTATTAAAACTTAAACTTTTAAAACTTATAAAACTTTTAAAACTTAAACTTATAAAACTTTTAAAACTTTTAAAACTTTTTAAAACTTTTTAAAACTTTTTAAAACTTTTAAAACTTTTTAAAACTTTCCAAACTTTTTAAAACTTTCTGGTCCGGCTTTCGCAAGCCAACTTAAAGTTTGTTCACAAACTTTTTTATCTAGTTAAGTTGGCTTGTGAAAGCCAACTTACTGAAATCCTATTTAAACTTATTATTAAGTTGGCTTGTGAAAGCCAACTTACTGAAATCCTATTTAAACTTATTATTATTATTATTCTTCTGAGACTAAATTTCTGACTGCTACTCCTCCTAGAGCTTTAACTCTACAGACTCCAAACTCATCCCAAATCTTCAGACTGATCTCGCGGGGTGTGCTATATCTTTTCTAAGCGATCGGGTTTATGCTAATCGTACAATTAGCGAAAACCACAAGAAAAACGATCGACAATGCATTGCGGCAAACTTCGACGGGTTGTAGCGCAGAGCGAGAATTTCGTAGAAACTTGTGAATCACAACAAAAATCATGCCAAGAACATGCTAAAGAACATGCTAATCAAAGCAACATGCCAAACAACATGCTAATCATGCTAAAATCATGCTAAGAACATGCCAATCACAACATGCCAAGAACATGCTTAGCAAAACATGCTAATCATGCTAAAATCATGCTAGAACATGCTAATCAGCTGTTAATCATGCCAAAACATGCTAAAATCATGCGCAACATGCTCAACATGCTAATCATGCTAAGAACATGCTGCCAAACATGCTAATCATGCTAAAATCATGCTAGCAACATGCTAATCATGCTAAAATCATGCTAACATGCCAAGAACATGCTTAACAACATGCCAAAATCATGAACATGCAAAGAACATGCTTAATCATGCTAAAATCATGCTAAAGAACATGCTAACATGCCAGCAACATGCTAATCATGCTAGCAAACAATCAGCAACAACATGCTAATCATGCAACATACGTTAATCACAGCCAAAGAACATGCTAACATGCTAATCATGCTAAAAATCATGTTAACATGCTAATCATGGCGCAAACATGCTAATCACGCTAGCAACATCATGCCAAGAACATGCTAATCATGCTAGCAACATGCCAAGAACATGCTAATCATGCGTTAGCAACATGCTGAAATACATGCTAATCATGCTAAAACATGCTAAAGAATGCCAAGAACATGCTAATCATGCTTAAAATCATGCAACATGCTTAGCAACATGCTAACATGCTAATCATGCTAATCAACATGCCAAGAACATGTTAAAGAACAATCATGCTAAAATGCAAAATCATGCTAGCAACATGCTAATCATGCTAAACATGCTAAAGAACATGCTAATCATGCTAGCAACATGCCAAAGAACATGCTAATCATGCTAAAATCATGCTAAAGAACATGCTAACAACATGTTAAAACATGCTAATCAACATGCTAAAGAATACGCTAATAACATGCTAAGAACATGCCAAAGAACATGCTAATCATGCTAGCAACATGCTAAAGAACATGCTAATCATGCTAACGACATGCTAAAGAACATGCTAATCATGCTTAAACATGCTGCCAAGAACATGCTAATCATGCTAAAAACATGTTAAAGAACATACGTTAATCATGCTAGCAACATGCTAAAGAACATGCTAATCATGTTAAAATCATGCTAAAGAAATCATGCCAAGAACATGCTAATCATGCTAATCATGCCAAAAACATGCCAAGAACATGCTAATCATGCTAAAATCACGCCAATGCTATGCCAATCATGCTAATCATGCTACAACATGCTAATCAACATGCTAGCAACATGCTAATCATGCCAAGAACATGCTAGAACATGCTAATCACGCTTAACAACATGCTAATCATGCTAAAACATGATGCCAAGAACATTAAAAAACAAACATGCAACTTAAACGCTAAAACTTAAACTTATAAACTAATAAAACATGCTAATCATGCTAAAACATTAAACATGCTAATCATGCTAAAACTTAAACATAAACAAAACTTTTAAAATCATGCTAAGAACTTTCCAAACTTTAAAACTTTTCTGGTCCAAGAAAGCCAACATGCTAAAGTTTGTTCACAAACAATCACGCTTATTATTACGTTATTATCTTCTGAGACTAAAATCATGCTAATCCTCCTAGAGCAACTCACATGACCCAAACATGCCAAATCTTCATGCTAAAATCATGCCAGCAACATGCATATCTGCTAACGATCGCGTTTATGCTAATGCATACAATAAAACCGCTAATCAACGCAAACAATCATGCCAAGAACATGCCAAATCACGGATGTAATCATGAGCCAAGAACATGTTAAGAAACCTAATCACAACATGCAAGAACATGCTAATCATGCTAGAACATGCGAACATGCTAATCACGCCAACATGTAGTGCAAGAATCATGTCAACATGCCCATACAGAACTTACATGTCCGCGCTAATCATGCTTAGCAATCATGTTAAACATGCCAATCATGCTAACCACAATGCTAACTGCGAAGAACATACTTAATCATGCTAAAATCATGCGAAGAACATGTTAATCATGCTAACGCAACATGCCAAGAAACATGCTAATCATGCTAGCAAAAACATGTTAAGAACATGCTAACATGCTAACGCGCTAGCAACATGTTATGCTAATCATGCTAGCAACATAACATGCTAATAATGCTAAAGAACATGAAGAACATGCTAGCAACATGCTAAAATCATGGAAACATGCTAATCAAGAAACATGCTAATCATGCTAAACAAGAACATGCTAGCAACATGCTAATCATGCTAGAACATGCTAAAGTAACATGCTAATAATGCTAAAAACATGCTAGCAACATGCTAATCATGTTAGCAACATGTTAACAACATGCTAACAACATGCTAACATGTTAAGAACATGCTAACAACATGCTAATCATGCTAGCCTAACTTATTCGCTACTTTTAAAACTTAAACTTTAAAACTTTTAAAACTATTAAAACTTAAACTTTTTAAACTATTGAAACTTAAACTTTTAAAACTTAAACTTATAAAACTAATAAAACTTAAACTTGTAAAACTATTAAAACTTAAACTTTTAAAACTTATAAAACTTTTTAAAACTTAAACTTATAAAACTTTTTAAAACTTTCCAAACTTTTTAAAACTTTCTGGTCCGGCTTTCGCAAGCCAACTTAAAGTTTGTTCACAAACTTTTTTATCTAGTTATTATTATTATTCTTCTGAGACTAAATTTCTGACTGCTACCTCCTAGAGCTTTAACTCTACAGACTCCAAACTCATCCCAAATCTTCAGACTGATCTCGCTGGGTGTGCTATATCTTTCTAAGCGATCGGGTTTATGCTAATCGCATACAATTAGCGAAAAACCGAAAAAACGATCGACAATGCATTGGCGGCAAACTTCGACGGGTTGTAGCGCAGAGCGAGAATTTCGTAGAAACTTGTGAATCACAACATTTGAAGAGGCTATCAAGCTGAGCAAAAAGATACCCCGCAGTGGGGTATAAGTTTTACCCCTGGGGCGCAAGAGCCCCCCAAAAATGTCCCATAGACTTACATGGTGAGGGACGCCCATGAAACAGCATATACGCTTAAACTACAATGGTAAACATTGCAACATGCTAATCATGTTAGCAAACATGCTAGTCACATGCTAATCATGCTAAAGAACATGCAACATGCTAGTCACATGCTAAGAACATGCTACAAAGAACATGCTAATCATGCTAAAATCATGCTACAAGAACATGCTAATCATGCTAGCAACATGCTACCAAACATGCTAATCATGCCAAGAACATGAATCATGCTAATCATGCTAAAATCATGCTAATCATACATGCTAAGAACATGTTAATAATGCTAAGAACATGCTTAACAACATGCTAATCATGCTAACAACACATGCCAAGAACATGCTAATCATGCTAAACATGCTAATCAACATGCCAACAACATGCTAATCATGCTAGCAACATGCCAACAACATGCTAATCATGCTAAAATCATGCCAGCAACATGCCAACAACATGCTAATCATGCCAGCAACATGCCAAGAACATGCTAATCATGCTAAAATCATGCCAAGAACATGCTAATCATGTTAGCAAACATGCTAATCATGCTAAACATGCTAATCAACATGCCAAGAACATGCTAATCATGCTAAAACATGCTGCAATCATGCTAATCATGCCAAACATGCTAAAGAACATGCTAAAGAACATGCTAACAACATGCTAATCATGCCAAGAACATGCCAACAACATGCTAATCATGCTAAAATCATGCCAAGCAACATGTTAACAACATGCTAATCATGCTAAAGAACATGTTAATCATGCTAAAACATGCTAAGCAACATGCTAAAAATCATGCTAGCAAGAACATGCTAATGTTAGCAAACATGCTAATCATGCTAAAATCATGCTAAGAATATGCCAACAACATGCTAATCATGCTAAAGAACATGCTAATCAACATGCTAACAACATGCTAAAGAACATGAAATCATGCTAAGAACATGCTAATCACGAACATGCTAATCATGCTA